>NW_004624763.1:18058947-18106003 GCF_000247695.1 Heterocephalus glaber | reverse complement strand
GAGGAGGAGGAGGAGGAGGAGGAGGAGGAAATAAGCAGGCACATTAAATTTCAAACTTTTTTTTTTGGTACTGGGGATCGAACTTGGGTCCTTGCACTTGCGCAGCGGGCGGCAAAATCACTGAGCTAAGTCCCCAGCCCTAAATTTGAAACATTTTAAATAAAGGTTTAAAAAATCCACAAAATAAGGCCAAGGATGTAGCTCAGTGTCACAGTGCCTGCCTGAAAAGCACAAGGCCCTGAGTTTGATTCCTGGTACCAAAAAGAAAACAAAAATTAAATTAAAATAAAATTTAAAAATCCAAAAACAAAAGCCTGGACTCCAAATGGGATTTATTTAATACATCTGTCATTGAAAAAGCCACAATAATGCATACCTGCAACATCAGTGCCATCCTTGTGCACCATTGGACAGGCTGCAAAGCAAAACAAACAACATAAATCCTGACTTGGATATTTCTCGAACACCCTCTTTCTCTGTTGAGAGCACAGGAAACAAACGCCATCTTGCTGGAAGTCAGTCCTGGAGCCACTCCAGACCATGTGGCTGGGGTTTCCTCTGATTTTGTGCAGACTGACAGACTCTACTCAGCCCTTTTTAAACCAAGAGCCCACAGCTACCTTCTCCTCCCCTGGGTCCAGTGAAATCGCGGACGCCACTGAGACAGTGTGCTGGGAAATGTCTCATTTCTAATGTGTTCCCTGATGAGTGGGTTCAATACATTTTTGAAGACTAATTCCTGCATTTATTTAAACTCAGTGGCTTTTAAAAATAGACTCTCATCTGTCAGTGCAAGATCTTTATCAGCCCAAAATCCTCAACAGAGGGGAGGGCAGGTTCAGTCCATCTGCTCAAAACCATAAAATCGAATGCGTGCATAACAAAGCAGCTCTGGAAGTTAATACTATTTCCTCAGTTCAAGATGGGGCCCATTACTTAACCAATATTATGTATTTCAGACTTTAAACAGCATGAGAAAGTGCTCGTCCCAAAGAACTAACTTGCGGAGGCAGCTTCACAGACAAAAGTAATTAATTCATCTTCAATTTTCTTGAAGGCGTCAAAGTCATCCACAAAGAAAACGTGGCGGGCGCTGGGCTTGCTGCCAATGCTGAGCAACTCTGAGTAATCTGCGTCAGCCACACCGACTGCAAAGATACTGTAGCCTGTGGCAGGAGGGAAACAGATTTTCGATTATTTTAAGTTGCACAAAATGCAAGTAACACACATACAAGCTTTCAAATGTGCAAATGTTCAAAATCTGTTTATTCAGGGCAGCCAAGTGGGGGTGGCTAATTCATTCTTTACAGTTCATCAGAGGAGTGCACTTGTGTATTCATTTTGTGATCATTATTCTATCATCGCCTAAAGAAAGTTTCCATTTTAAAGAAATTTGGCCAAGGCTCCAATTCATGCTGGAGACAAAATAGTTCCCATTTGAGTAACATCTTTATTGTTGCATATTTTTAAGAGTTATTTTAACATTTACAAGATAAGGTACAGTTAGTTGAAGCATTCATTTCAGTTTGTTTGTCTTTTTTGTGTTTCAGAAGTAGAAACTAAGATAGGCCTAGCAAGCTAGTCATCATTCAAAGCTTGGCAAATAAATATTAAACTACTACTTTATATTTTATATAACTTAATCTTCACAACAGTCCTAGGAGAATCTCTGTTTTACAGTTTAGGAGATGGAGAAGTTTCTGACATGAGATTCTCTCCCTGGCTCTTTATAATGGTCCTTTTCATTGTATTACATTTTAAAATTTTTTTACTAGTATGCATTCATAGCACAGCTTGGTCCTTTCCACTTCCTTTTCTCCTCCCCACCTTTCCATCTCCACAAAATCTCTCTCCCCATTTCCTATCATCTGTTTTTTATTTTGCTCCTAAATTATTCATTGTATTAAACTTCATGATTATAGTTCCAGGGCATCCTGCACATAACAAAAGTATTCAAGAAAATTATAAATTCTCTCTAATAAAACTGTATAATTACCGCTTTGTAAGCCAGGGCATTTTTAAAATCACATTTCCAGTGTGTTTTGTTTTTTTAAAAAGGCCTTGGAAGGTGAGTGATGCTGGTGGAGCCCGTTATACATTTGTATTTAGTGGACCACAGGTTACCACTGCTACCACAGCCCTACTGCAGAGCTGGGACCTCACCGTCCACCTGCATCTCCCTGCAGACGCTGTCCACCTCGTCCTGCGACCGGCCGTCGGTTATCACCACGATGACCTTGGGAACGCCTCTTCGCATTCCTGCCTCTGCGGTGAACAAGGTGTCCCGGACATGTTTCATTGCCTTTCCTGAAACAAACACAGGCGACACTTCAATTTCACGCCCTCCCATTTTTGTCCTGCCAAAGGGAATAGAGTGGGAACAGAGTTCTTACATATTTTTTTAAATTATTATGCCCCCCAAATGGTCATTTCATCTTGGTCTTACCTGTTTTTGTGTTTCCCCCTTTGTAGGAAATGCGTTTAATGGAGTCAAGAAGCGTCTCTTTGGTTTTGTAAGCATTTAGTTTGAATTCTGTCCTGGGGTCATCTGTAAACTGAACGATCGCCACCTGGAGAGGAAGGCGTGTGCACCATTACACGCGTGTACACTTGCACTGGACAGAGAACACACACAGCAGTGTGGCTGTCACCTATACTTTCAGTTTCTTCCTTAACCCATTCCACGTGCTCCCTGAATTAAGATGTCATACAAGTCACACATCAAATTTGAAGACAGAGTAAATGGTACAATCTCTCTAAGTACTTTTCAGGAACTGGGTCAATTTTTGCTTTTGTTTTAATCTCTCTCTACAGCATGGGATTTTTACCACCATGCTTGACAAGTGGTAAGTGGTTTCCAAAGCCTGTTACACGGACACATGTCAGAGAATCATTCTGGATTTCTTACAAGAATTTCCTTAAGAAGCAACTTATCAAGTAACTCTTACTCTTCTACCCATTTTGCAGATGAGCAAATCAAGGCACAGGAAAATAAGTAACTTGCACGCTATCCCAACGGCTTATCTAGGACAGAAATAACAATTCAAGTCAAGTATATTCTGTTTCAAAATCTGTGCTCTTAACCAGCACAATATAAACCTTCCTCGCATCATTTCCAATTACTTGCTGTTATTCACGGGGATCTTCTGTGCTCTTTTTCATTGACTACCTTTTGCTTATTTTTCAGAACTGTGAACCATAAACATTTGTTGAGTGAAGAAATTAGCCTCATGTTGTGCCTGACCTGCAGTAATGTGTGACCATAAACTCTGCCTTTCAAAAGTTTTCTGTCCCGTGGGCAGGGAAAACACTGCGTCGTTAAAGGAGACATTCTGTCCCTGTATATGAAAGAAACATCCCGCCTTGGGCTTTCTTTCCTATTTAGTTTGCTGAACTCAAAGGTTTTCGAGGATTCTCGCCCTCTCCTTACAGCCTGTCACATCTGCCCCTTGACAGCCGACAGACCTAGAACTGGAGAAACAACTCCGAACGCACAGAATTAGCGAGTGATCCATGAGCCTTACTTGAGTTCCATCTGCGCCAATCCTGCCCAGGGCTCCCACGGTGCTGTACAGGAAGTTGATGATCTTGTTGAAATTGTCGTCCCCAATGCTGAAGGACCCGTCCACCATGAACACCAGGTCTGCCCTGGCAGCTTTACACACTGACAACAAGAACAGTTGGAATCAGGATGAAAGGAAAACACAGTCGCTATCAAACCGGTGGGACCTGGGACGGGGGCCGCTGGTAACTATAGCTCATCGCCACAGGATGAAACCGGTTAAGGCTCGAGGCTTCTTCACCACCATCTCTCTCTTATGTCCAAGGGATTTCAAGACCGAAGCATCAGTGAATTCGCTCCGGTGCCAATGGACCGGAAGGAAGTCCGAGCTCTCACTCTGACTCAACTTTTGCTTACTGAGTTGGTCAGCCAACGTCAGAGGGATTCAGGCTCAGAAAGGAGGTGCGGGAGAGGCTGCGATTCAGTGTGCATTGGAACGGAAGCCCCTACTCGAATTTTGATCCCAACATTGCTCAAAAATTCTTTTTACACCCTGCACCACCCGTGGATATGTGTCAAGAAAAGTACAATAATGCTAGCACAGGGAAAGCATTATCAGAGTGTGTGAGAGATAGCGACGTAATCAACAGGCCAAAAAATAAACCTACAAAATACCAATAGAGCTCATTTTCAGGGCCCTTCTTCAGCCACGAGGGCTGCTTTGGATTAGCACTGTCTCTCTACCCTTCTGTTCCTGGAGATCATCGTGGTCGATTCTGTTTTATGACGATGCAAAACAATTTAGTCTTCAGTAATCAGAATCTTTTGATCTTAGGGAAGTTGCACACAAATATTCTGTGAGATAATATGTCCTCCTTTCTTTTAAAAAACCTCAGTTTCTATTTCATTCAGTACAATCCCATTCTGCTGAAGCTATTTACAATGTAAAATAAACCTTCTCCAAATGAGAAAAACACTCCCGGGACAGTGAGTGTCTGCTAAGGTTCCTCTCATTAGTTCTGTGATTTATAGACTTTTACAAATTTGTAGATTAAATATAATGCTGCAATGAATCACAAGATCTACTAATTGTATTTTAAAAAACAAATCCTTTGTTTTCAAGAAAAGGTGAAAAGAAAACTAAGTTTCACCTTCAAAATGAGAGCAAAATCAATTTTAAAATTTATTATTAGAACATTTATTTAAAGCATCAGAGAAAATATCCATGAAAAAGTTACCTTTGGGATACGAAATTGTATTTTTAATGTTCTTCTTTAAACTTTCTTTTACTTTTTAATGTGTGTTTAATGAGTATGACTTCAATAATAAAATTTTACGGGCTTTTCGATTAAGTGCACTCAGGACACACAGCTGGAAGCGAACAGTGCAGTCTAGCTGCAAACGCCCACCGTGAAAACCATCACCAAGAGAACTTCAAACCGGCGCCCTGCTGCGTCCCTAACCCTCTCCCGCGGATGCTCCCGACCTCGCCTCCCAAGAGCATCCGCGAAGCGCTGCCGATAAACCGGCCTTCCCTACTCAAGGAGATGCCGCCCTCAGAGCCGGTGCAGGGCCCGTGTCCCTGTCCGGTGAGAAGCTCACAGGGAGCCTGCAGAAGGCTGGCTCGGGCCCTGGGAGGAAGACTCGCCTCCAGCTGAGGAGTGTGAGAAGCTGGGGACAGCATGGCACCGGCTCGGCTCGGCTCGGGAGCTCGCGGTTGTTTGATTTTGCCGTTTTCTGGGGAAAGATGCTGAGCAGTGAGCTGAAGGGCGGAGGGGTACGCTGATTTCAGCGGGAGCTGGGCTTTCTTGGTGTCTCGTTTCCTCTGATCCTGACCCTTACTTCCTGTGGCACCTGACCCCACTGACTTTCGGCTCCTGTGGGGTGACAGGCTCTTCGGGATGCGAGGTGAACAGAACTCTTCTAGTCCTGCCTCCAGCTGCTGTCCTGCCCTCTCCTCCTGCCCCTCTTCCTCCCCACTCCGCCAAAGATACTGTTCTCCAACCGGGCTCCATCAGGGCACCGCCCCTCCTGTTCCTGCCACCTTCTCATCGCCACTGTTGCCCGAGGGACAGGGCCCGGACTCGCCGTCCTGCATGTCCTCCTCTGCCCTCTCTTCCCTGCACCACGCTAAAGCCTCGCCGGTCCCCAGCGCTCACGGTTCCCTCTGTGCTGCCGAGAGCGCCCAGCCCACCGTGCCTGCCAGGCTAGCTCTGCAGATGCAGGCCAGCTCTCCTTTCTGGGCCACTCGAGCACAGCAGCAGCAGCAGCAGCAGCGGTGATTATTCTCCCCCCCGGAATAGCATCCTACACTCTCTGTCTCACAACCCCGACCCCTGCCTGCTCATTATCTGCAAGAGAAATGAGCAGAGTGGCAACCACCTATTATTACTGCAGGCCCCGGCCTAGCGTCAGAGCTTTGAGAATTCATATTTGGGTTCATGAATGTTCACTAGTGGAATTAAATAAATTAATGATCAGTGCTTTTTTAAAAGGCTTTTCCTTCTTTGCAGTATCAGAATCAAACCCCAAACTCTCTACCACTGAGCTACATCTCCAGTGCCATGCTACCATCCCTTTTCAAAAAGTTCATGAGATAGAGTCTCGTTATACTGCCCAGGCTGGCCTCACACTTAGGATCCTCCTGCCTCAGCCTCCCGAGTAGCTGCTGTTATAGGTATGTACCACCAGGCCTGGCCAGAGGCTTTTTAAAAAATGCCCTTAAGAGCTCCGTCAACAGTGCTGGGAACCTGCTCCGAAGAGGGCACAGGCTGGGAGAGGGAACCTGGGCCTCGATGCCCAAACGCAATTCTCTCCACAACTCTGATCACAAACTGAACTGGAAAAGAACCAAATCAAATTTCCCTTTAAGCTCAGCATTGAACCTGACCATTGAATTTGATTCGGTTCTCATCCAGAGTCATGAAATCGAATTTGTGTCCTGAGGGATCAGTGGATTTCAGAGGCAAGCGGGAAGCCACGGCCTTTGATTTCAGAAAGACAGACCAATTTTCACTTGCAAATTGCATGACTCTTCTTCCCTGGAGAAAACTATGATATTTGCAATGAAATCAATATGAAACAGATTCAGTTGGAAAAATCCACCCTTTTGTATATAGAATTTATTAGTAAATGGGTATTTTTAAAGAAAATCACATCAAAGCTTTTAAAGCACTGATAGGAAGGAGAAAGTGAGGTAGCACAAGAATATCTTTTATTAATACCTTGGTTTTAAATAAATAAACCAACAGAACCCAAAGAAATCCTCAGCGGAGGAGTGCATCATTATTGCTATCCCCTTACCTTCTCTGGCAGGTGGGATGGTTGGAGGGGACGTCGGTGGCTGAGTAGGCCGGGACCCTATGAAGGAAAGGGAGGGGTGGTCAGGGAGTCATCTCTGGTGTAGGGAACAGAGGGCTGCTGGGTGGTTGTCTAGGGGTGTCCTTGACAAGTGCCTTCTTTGGAGAATCAATGACTCCCGTGAATCAGCTGGTCTGTGCACACTGGCCCATCCCTCCTCCTCTGCAGACCAAATGGTTTTGCCACCATTCTGCTCTCCCTGCAGCATCTGCACAAGCTGTCAACTACAAAGTGGCTCCCGTGTTGATCTGAGGCAGGAATCCCGCCAACCCCTTCACGTTCGGTCTCGGCTGCTTTCACACACACAATCAGCTTCATTCCCACCCTGCCCAGCGAAGGCCTGACCATCCTGTCCATCTTTCTCCCAAAGCAGCCCCCACCATATGGGACCCCGGATGCTGGTTCCAAGGGAGTGTGAATCCCCCGTCCTGAACAGCCCCCAGCTGGAAAATGTCTTTCCACTCTGAGGACTGAATCTAAAGCTCTGGTGAGCTGCAGTGTGTCCAGACCGTTCCAGCCTGGATGGGAGAGGTGTCATCTGATGAAAGGGCCTGGAGACCCACAAAATATCACTTCTCAATGTGTTCTTTTCTTTTCTTTTCTTTTCAGTACCAGGGATCGAACTCAGGACCTCACACTTGAAAGACAGGCAGTGGAACCACTGACCTAAATCTCCGGCAATGTGTTTTTTTCTATTCCTCCTTGGCACTAGAGATGTAAGGAAAGCTGAGAAAGTTTTCACTATCCTAGTTTGAAATCTGGGAAGCCCCCTGCCAATCCTAGCTGTTCACAAAGGAGAAGTCAGGCTCAAGAAAGAGTAAACAATGCACAACCAAAGGATCCATGTTCAGAACAGACCACTTGCCTGAAATGTTGTAAAGGGAATTCCCTCATTAGACAGGGGCATTAGAAGAGATCAATGTGAAGGCATCTTTCAATTCTGAGAACCAGTAAAATAGCATTATTTAAATAAAGTGATCCAACACTAAAAGAGTGAAGTAACTGTATATTACTACCACAGAAAAATGTCCAAGGCTACTTTTTTTGGTACCGGAGATTGAACTTGGGTCCTTATGCTTTCGAGGCAAGCAGTGGAACCACTGAGCTAAATCCCCAGCCCCCCCAAGGCTACTTTTTAAGTGAAATAAAGCAGTTCACAGGATACCAAGTGATGACCCCACTTGTGAAAAAGTGATAGAATTTCTGGA
The DNA here is from genome assembly GCF_000247695.1 of Heterocephalus glaber. Next base: position 18,097,933 of record NW_004624763.1, on the reverse strand, counting down.
AGGAAACCTCAGTGGCAGAAATGGGGATTTCTGGAAAGGAAGAATGGGAAAACGTGGAGATCAGTAAAGCGTCTATACACTGTTACATACTTCTGCTATGCTGTATGGACGCAGGCATCACCTTTTTAAAGGTGATTTTTTTTTTTTTAAGCTAAAAAGTTCCAAGAGTAAAAACAACTGAGGGATCTTAGTACTAAAACTAGGATTGCAAATTTTTTTCTTGAAAGCACTGCAAAATGCTTTCGAAACCAGATTTATTCAACTTAAAATCAGTGGAAATACTGCATCATCTTCCCCAATGTTGAAGGGTGAGGAATGTCCCAAAGGCAGCCAATAACTCAAGAGCACAATCAGTGAGGGGCTATGGCAGCAGATCAGGATGTCTGCACTGAACATCTGGCCTCAGACTCTCAGCTAAGAAGAGCATGCTGCCCTGGAGCAGATGTTTATCTTCCCGATATGGCATGCAGATGTCCCCACGTTCAAGTGAGTGAGGGCTGTCACAGTCAAAGGAACGGTCTTGGACTGGGTTGCTTCACGGATTGGACCAGAGCCAGTGGGTGGAAGCCACGAGAAGGCAGATGTCTCCAACATCAGGAAAACATTTACCCCAGACAAGGCTGTCCCAACTGGAGTTAACCCTAGGGTGATAGTTAATTAACAGTTGTGGGACTCGAGCTAGGAGATCCTGAAGTAGATACGGGGTCATAAACCAGAATGTTTGTAGAGGTCAGGCAAGCAACGACTATGAACAAAGAATGTAGCCTACAAACTCGAGAGTGCAGACGCTGGCCAAAGAGCTCGCAGTTAATTGGTTCCAGCAGATTGGCACCAGGAGGATACATGGCTCTGTGTTGCAAGATGCTCTGGATTTTCAAAAAAATATTTTAAAATTTAAAAAAAAAGCAAAGCCCAGAGAAAACATGTCCGATAGTGAGATCTAGCCTTGTGGCCACCATGAGGACAACAGGTACTTGCTCAGCGAGATACAGGTTGCAAAGTTACCCAACAACTACGCCTTTCCTAATTAAAGCAGAGCTTTAATTTTATTGCTGAGCAGAAAGAAGCTCGGAGGTGTTGAATGGCAGAAGGTCACAGTGCTTAAAACCAACACAACGACAAGCCCAAGCACACCTAACGATTGGACCCTAAATCTTACACACTACCAAAGTCTTCTTAACTTCACCAGCATAGGATGTGACTCCATAAAACAAGATTCTAATCTACCACAGAGGGAAATAAGTGGATAAATTCTACAGTGTGGATAACCTGCAAAGGCATGTGCTAGGTGAAATAACCCAGGTCCAAAAGACTACCTGTTGTGGATTTCCACTTGTGTTAAATGTCCTCAAAGGCATATATATAATAAACAAAGTAGACTGCCTGGAGATGGGGGTGAGGAAGGAGACAGGCTGTGTACGGGCAGGAAAGATTTCTTTGGGTGGATAGGAACCTAAAATTGGATTCTGCTGATGGCAACCAGACTCTATAAATGTACTAAAAAAGTCACTGAATTGTATACTTAACCTGCACTTTCACTTTATGGCTTATAAACTGTACCTCCAAAATGTATGTGTAATATAAAATTTTGAGTATGTCAGTGTTAGGAAATAAAAATCTTTATAAGAAATTAGATAAATCATGCAATATATTTTCACTTTTTTTTTCAGTACTGGGGATTGAACCGAGGGCCTTTGCACTGAGCCACATCCCCAGGCCTTTTTATTTGTTTATTTTGAGACAAGGAGTTGCTAAGTTACTAAGTTGCCCAGACTGGGCTCCAATTTGTGATCCTCCTGTCTCAGCCTCCCAGAGCACTGGGTTTATAAGCCTGTGGCACCATGCGCAGCTTTGCCCTCTGCCGATGATGACTTCTTTCTGCATGAGCCAGAAAGGCTGAAACATCTACACGTGGGACTTGTCCTTCTTAAATGCCATATACACGACAGAAGGACTACGAAGAAAGCCCCTGCCCATTCAAACATAAATCCTTGGGCTGGGGATTTAGCTCAGTGGTTCTGGCGCCTGCCTCAAAAGCGCAAGGTCCCGAGTTCGATCCCTGGTACCAAAACAAAAACCAAAACCCGTAAATCCTCAGCGATTTCAAGGTTAAATTCCACATGCAGAGTTAAACACACAAATGTCCCCCAGAATTCACTGAGATAGAAACCACTTTCATGCTCGTGGCCTCCAGGTCAGGGATTCTTGATTAAAAGCCCTTCCATGAATTGGCGGACACCTTCCTTGCTCTCTGGAACATGCAGAAAGCGCCTTGTTTCCATTTTATACTTTGTCTTTGCCTTCAGGGAATGAGGTCTGCCGCCAGCTTGGGAAAGCACAAGAGTCCCTGAGTAGGCAGCAGCTCCAGGGCCAGCCGGTTGGACTTCTCAGCTCCCCTCCCCTGGCTGCTACACTGCCCGAAGGTCGAGACCCAGGCCTCCAACTCCAGTGCGCCCCCACATACCAGTCTGTCCTGATGGATCAGGTTCACAGTGCAGGCCATTGTTTCCAGCCCCCTGCATCACGTGACCTTGGGGCCCCTTGTGAAACATGTGTGGAGAGTGGGAAACCCCATCCTCACAACTTCAGCGGGCTGCGTGTAAGGAACTCTGGGATGGGATCAGAAGACCAACACTTGCCCTGCACATTCGCAGGTGGCAATCGCTGATACTTTTCTAAACAGAATGAAGTTTTAGATCCAAAACAGATGCCCGAAATGCCTGCTGCTCATGTCCAGGGGACCAGAGAGAGGACCCTCTACTTACGTGTTTTCTCGACTATGCTCACACTCGGCCCCTCCAGCTCCTGCAGCTTGGTGTAAATGCTGATTTTATACTCGGAATCAGGCTGAAGTCCATAGAAACAGTGTCTGTTTGTCCCTCCTCCCACAGTGGATTCTTGCTTTTGTGTATCTATAACAAAAATGAAACAGACATACAAAAGTTTTGAAAGAAATCATTGGTATGTGACTCGCTTCTAAAATGCATAATATGCATGGTTTCCATCAGATGACTCCAGAATGAATTATCCTGTATGAAGTGTATTTTTCTAAAGACATAATAGATCCACTGATTGTTTTTTGTTAAAAATCACATTCTATATGTATAAAAATAAAACTTACTATTAAGAATCCCAAGGTCACATTTCTGAGTGAAGAACTATTAACGCACACAATTACATGCACAATCTCAATTGGCCCATGCACAGGTGTGATTGTATCTTTATTTTTTAAAAACGTGAACTCCCAATTATTCAACATGATTCTTCAGCACGTGATTACAGAATGACAGAAAAGGACAGATACTTTTCATTTCACAGAAATTACTATTGACCATGGGCCACCCTTCTAGCCAGGGGTCTAAGATCCGGGTGCCGAGTTAGAGACCCCTAGGTAGGCAGGCTCTGGGCAGTCTGCGTGCCTTCAGTCTAGGAGGGTCTGCAGGGTCTCATGAGCCTCATCCTCAGGTCCAGATTGCTCAAAGCTGCCACAAATGCAGGCAGGGAGCCCCAGGCGCCCCATTTCCTCTTCCTGAGCCTTGTTTTTCAGCTGACACTCATGATTTGTCAACATCACAAAGAGACTCTTAGGGAACTCTAAGACCCTCTCCCGACACCCAGGATGCGCTCTTTTCTGCTCTTTAAACTCACAGAGCAGGAAACGGGACACAGTGTGAAAGTGGCCATTCGTGCTCTTGGTTTCCAGGTCCTTTTGCTCTACAGAAGAGCCGTGTCACACACAGCCAACTCCCGTCATGGTGCTCTCTCTGTCTTCTCCACAGTGGCACAAAGAACTGCTGACCTCTTTCTTCATTCCCACATCCATCCAGAACTGCTGCGCTCCTGCTGGGAGAATCAGCCCTGGCTCTCACAGGTGGAGTCAGATGAGGTTGGACTGATTACACTCACCGTTTCCTGGGGCTTACTATCTGCAGGTCCTGCGCTTTGTGTTTAATATTGACAACCATCACAGAGATAGCGATGATGCACAGGTAACAAGTGCTGGTCATGGGCCAGGCAACAGTCTGAGGATTTTGTCTTAGCTCATTTACCCCTGTAACATTTATAATTATCCACAATCTAAATATAAGAAATTGAAGACCAAGAGAGCTAGGGATTCGCAAGTCCATAACTCAGTAGCAGAACTAAGGTTTAAATTCAGAATGCTAACACCCAATCTAAGAGGAGTTTGCTTTCATTGCCACTCGTGTATCATAAAATAACAAATTAAATATGTAAGTGCTCTATCACTCCATCAGACATGGCCTACTCTGATATTAATTAGGAAGAAGTTCCTAGTGGGTTTCCACCTGGGCACAGAGCATTTATTTTTACCACAGTGTCTGTGGTAAAAAGATGAATCATGGTACCACGAAAAGAACAACTATTCAAATTTCCTTCTAGATTAATTTTCTCCTAAATGGCATCTGTTTAGTCAAAGCTTTATAAAGCTTAATTTCTAGAAATTTAAAATCTACTATTAAGAACTCCATTAATTAAATACATTACACATTTTATTTAATGGTTAAAAAGAACCATCCACTCTTCAAAAATGTTATCTGCAGAAGAGTTTATTAGAAATAAACCATGTACATGAAATGTAAATTCAGGCCAGTTGCTTTTAAAAGTGTAAACCGTTAAAATATCCAATAATTTTTGTCCGTTTAGAAAGTATAAAATTTAGACACATTTCATTCTATATTTTAATATACATATTAGAACAACACATCTATATTTCAGTATGTATATATCAGAATTAACATACATATCATTTGGCCATGGAAAAATCCTGACCTTTAAAAATATAACTAAATTGGCCTGGGATTTAGCACAGTGGTTTCACCGCCTGCTGCACAAGCACAAGGACTCAAGTTCGATCCCCGGTACCAAAAAAAAAAAAAAACACCAAAAATATAACTAAATTAAAATCATATGGAAAATAAAATTGAAATTTATTTTTATATACTGCGAATAGTAAAAGATTTCAGAAGTAAACTTCACAATGTGATCTTTATTAGTACATTTGTTCACAATGAAGTATTTTCTACAATCATTTTTTATGTATTATATAAAATGATAAAATAAAAATTGGTAAAGTATTTGTGAGGTTATATGTTCTATGAAGGAAGTTTGATAGTAAGTAAATTTAGTTAATCCTGCCTTCCGCTTGGCTGATGTCCAAGTTCAGTCTGTGGCCCCAGGGTGAGGACCCCACAGTAACTGTCTCTTTCTGGCCCTTGGCCACTCTTTCCAGCCTGGTGGGAGTCTTTGTGAGCCACCCTTACCCAGACATTTCCCAAATCCTGTGCATGGATTACACTGAGCTATGTCCACACTGCTTTCCTGGGACTCCATTCTAGAAATGCACTTTTCTGGCATTTCTTACTTCTTGTGGCTATCCATACACTTTGAAGAAAGATCCTTGAAAATAGAACATTAATGGATCTTACTTTTAAAAATAATGTCCATAACCATTGGAAAACTGGAGCAGGAGCTGTAAAATTAATGGCAAATGGTATTCATTCAATTCCCAATACTAACAGAGAGGGCTGCATGGAGGGGTATATCCTGTTGCTTTTGGCATGTGACATTCAAGTCCCATGGCTTCGCCTTAAAGAAAACAAAACTTAAACTGATCAAATGATGACTAATTTCTTCAACCCTTTATGCCAAGAACAGAAAGTTATTTTTTGGAACAGGAAAACTTCTGTCTTCATTTGTGCATTCATTCCTATGCTAGGAAGCCAAGCTAAAATTACATTCTCTGGATTATAGTCATGTTGATGATAATGCCACCAACCCACCACCCCAAAATGTGCTGTGACAGTTCCTGAAAACCATGAGCAAGGTATTCAGGATCTAGGTAGCAACTCAGCTTGAATTTTATGACGTAAATACTTCTATTCCCCAGGTCCCGCCAGTATTCTGACCCTCAATCATAATGACACTACTTCAGAAGTTAATTTGGGGAAGAGGTCTTGTGATCTTTTTTCTGGTATTTGATAAGGTTGGCTCTAAAATACGCTGCAATTGTCTACTGCAGTTGTTAATGGATGCTACTGCAAAATAACATTTCAACACCTGCACAGAGAGGACAATTACAGCGTCCCCTGAACTCTGCTCTATGCAGGCTGGAAGTTCACCAAGCTACGGGATTAGAGAGAGACACACGTCAGGGTCCTTGTGGCACATAAACACATGGACCTGAAGGGAACCCTATATCCAATCTCAGGTTCTGAGTCAACGAAATAACGACAGAAGAGGGGCAGAAACCCAGAGCTCTCCTGGAACTAACCAGCACTCTCACCAGGTCCGAGTTACCAAGACCACCCGAAAGCCTCTTGCTTTGGTCCTCCCTAGAATTAACCAAAAACCCATCACAGATTTTGGCAAGAAGGTGGCTGGCAGATTTGACTTCAGTCTCTCCTAAGAGGACCTTGTCCTTCTGGTAATCTTTTTCTCTTTCCTCTTTGCCATAAAAATGTCGTAATGTTTACAGAAATAGAAGACATCTGTTGTCTTGGCCGGTCCTACATCCAGTCCCTCTGCCTTTGGGTCTCATCCTCCTTGCTCTTGGTCTTTATGATCTGGAGGGGAAAGAACACCACCCACTCCTCTCACTGCCACCACTAGGCCCAAGGTGGAAGCAGCCAGGTCCAACCGGCAGTTTATCGCATGCCTGCGAGCTCAGGGACAGATTTAGGGGCATGTGACTCAAATTGGCCCGCATGACTCAGTGCCTGGACTCCTGCTGGGAAGTTCTGTTTTTGCTGTGGCTGGGAATCTGGAAGCTGGACAGTGTCATTCTGGATCTGACTGAGGCTGCTCACAGAGGCCAGCTGAGCAGGGTGGAGCCAGACTTCATTTTAACGACATCGCCAGAATACCTAGATCCAGATGAGCCTAAAGGCGGATCTAGGCTTCTCAGAATGTGAGCCAGTAAACGGACCTTTTGCTTAAGTTCCTTTCATCCGGTTTTCTAGACATGCAATAAACAAACTTGCATGACTCGGCTAGAACACTTCACCTACAAAAGCCTGGGAAATGTGCAGGTTAATTACCTCCCTTAACAATGGCACATGAAGTGACTTTAGAGAAACTGAAACCCAGAGAAGAAAGTTGACCTGCAGTCATGGCTCCAGCAGAGACTATCTGCTGACTTCTGGTCCATACAAAAGTGTGCATGGTCAGGCCACGGGAAATAGACAAGGACAAACACCACCTGAGCAACCATAGGAATGTAGCATAGGCATTCAGAATCAGATCAACCTGGCGAAAGTGTTCATCTGGCACACGGAGGAACTGGGTCCCATTCTCCCTGGCGTCTCCTCTGGCTGGGTTGGAAGGATGGCAGTGTCTCAGTGTTTGCAGGACACATGACCCCGTGGAATATGTCACAGAGTCAGAACTCCAGAGCCGTGGTAAAACAAGAGCCTTCCCACCAGTCCTTCAGAGACTCCCACCATGCATTTCTGCCTCGGAGCCTGCTGACCTTGGACTGAACCCACCAGAACTGTGAGCCAGATAAACCTGTGTGCCTTTAGGTTGTGGGTCTTGGGTATTGTGACTCTGCTATGGGAAAGACTGAGTCAGAATGGGGGCTGTGTTTCTCTAAGATAAAGAGGCTCGACCTAACTCTTCCTTGCTCCAAAGCTGAAAGACCAGGCCTTGATCTAAATTGTGTAAGTGAAAGCACCTCCGCACGTTCCCCACTGCACCACTCCATTCTTTCCACCACCATACGCTCCTCTTTGAACCCTCAGGCAGGGTCTGTTGCTGAGAAATGCTGTTTAGCCAGACGACTGGGCGAACAAGATGTAGATTAACTTTTCTCACTAATCTTTCTCAGCTAGAAGCGTTGATAAGAAGCAAATGGAACAACACTCCTGTACATTCATTCTTATTTCACTGAGACTATAGAGGCTCAGCTTAGAGATTTCTGGCAGCTAACAAGATGCAGAGAATACAAACTAACTTCACCAGAAGACTATGTCATGATTATGGATGTGTATGCATGTGTGTTATGGTTTAGGCATGACATGTCCCCCCAAATCTCACATGTTTGGAAGGTGATTGGATCATGGGGCACCAAATCCACTGATGAGTCCATGGCTGAATGCACTGTTGGCAGGTGGGGTCTGTTTGTAGGCGGTCACTGGGGACATGACCTAGAAAAGTGTGCTCTTGTCCCTGCTCCTCCTTGTCTCTCTGCTTCCTGGCTGCCATGGAGGTGCAGCTGCCTCGTCCACACCCTCCCACCATGCACTTCTGCCTCAGAGCCAGCTGACCTTGGACTGAACCCACTGGAACCGTGAGCCCAAAAACCTGTGCTCCTCTGGGTTGTGGGTGTTGGGTACTGTGTCTCTGCAACAGGAAAGTAGCTATGACAATATATGGCCTCATGTTTTGGCCAGTAAAGATCTTGGCTTCAGAAGGACTTATTGTGGTTTTAGACTATTAGATCAATGTTATCAGATATATTAATCATGTCCTCTGATAGACAATGCCACTGTCAAATCACTGAATGATCAGATCCTACTAATTCCACTGAACAAGCTACTTTTAACACATCCTTTTGCCAATCTATACAATTCTAATCTTTATGAAAGGCAATGAATAGCCACAGGAGCTTGATTCTTTCATTGAAATTTCTTAAATGATATAAATGAACAAAAATATTATGGGATCGTTTAAGAGTGTAATTTTCATACTTAGTATTTTTTAAAACCTAACAAATACTACTAAATGTCAACCCTTCTATATTAAAGTGTGACTTAAAGATATATAAAATATAATTCAAGATTGTGTAGTTGTTTCACAAATAGTCATATATTTTTCATCTAGTTCAATTAAGATGCCATAAGTATACTTAACACAACCACAATATTCTCCTATCATGTCCTGATTTTCTTTTCCTTACTGTTCTCTCCATATTAGGCCATTCCCATGCATCTAGCTCATGTCACAGTTAAATCATCACAGGGAACCAAGGAAGTGACGTCACTGAGGTAGATGGACACCAGACAAGATCTTGACAGGACTGGCGGGACATTCTAGAACGATCCTCCTACTTTGGTTCATATTCTATAGGGCCATACATGCACATGGTCTCAGTGCTCTCCCAAATTATGCTTCCCACTTTATGGATTGCATCAAAAATGGGGTTTGTGGATTTTGAATACAGATACACCCAAAGATATGCGATGGCAGCCCCAGTCCTATCTGGATTTCAACAAATTGACTCCTGCTTTCTTTTTAAGTGGAGGAAACCAATATCATTTGCTGGGAAAGAAAAAGTTACATTTTTAACAGCTTTGCTATCAAGTTTGAACATAAAAATTTGTTTTCCTTTGAGATTCTCCACTGTCTCCTGCGATCCCCCACCAAGTAAAAAGTGTATCTCTTCCACTGTTTGTACACATGGCATTAAAGTACCTTTATTGTTTTATTTCAGTTTTTGAATACTGTCCACACTCATAGTGTGACAAGAAGATGACTAGGTCTTAGATACTCATTTTTGGGGAATCAGACTTTTGTTGTTTTTGATAGTTTTGATGAGGAGGAAGAGAGATTTTAGTGTTTCACTTTGGAACAAAGCTTCAAGTCATGGCGTACTCGAGGCTGTAACGTGAAGACCTTGTTCACAATAATGTGCATACACAGCACCTCCTCTGGAAAGAGTTTATCATCCACTCCCCACTCAACAGAACATGAAACCCTAAGAAAAACACTCAAGTCACACCGATTCCCCTGGGGCGAACACCCAACTTCAGCATCGTGCAGTGTTCGTCTTGGTTATGGGGCTCCTCCCCTAAGCCTGACCCTCACAAAACCCTAAAAATCAGCACTACGGCCACAGAGATTAGCAGACTGCAAAGAGGAGCTCTGGAGAGGTTAGGGTCACTCCAAAGGAGGGCTCTGGTCTAACAGCGCCCGTGTACTGCCCAGTGATGTGGAAAGAAGCAAGCACACGAGGGCTGGACAAAGCGCAGGTGACGTTCTTACCCTGGATGTTTTCTACGACGATCCTGTAGGCTGTGGCATGGCGATGCACTTGCCACTGAGCACACAAGCTGGTCATTTCCACCTGGTGGGCTTGGAGCTCAGTCACACCCAAGAACACTGCAATGAGACAGACATGCTGTGTCACGCCATAGACAATGCCACAAACCTCCCTACACCTGAAAATAATTTATGGCAACATCATTCAACTCTCTGTACTCAGAGGTAAAAAACCCTTCAACTCATGATAAGTTGGTGCGCAGAAGATAATTTTGGATGATGAGAAAATAATTTGCAAGACATTATGTATGACGTCATCTGTCTGGATTTTTTTTTGTTTTGTTTTGGTACTGGGGATCAAACTCGGCTCCTTGCATTTGCGCAGCAGGTGGCGAAACCACTGAGCTAAATCCCCGGCCCACTGTCTGGATTTTTAAATGGAAAGGGAAACATATGCTCACAGGAAAAATACCAGATGCAATGGATGGTGAATGGAAGGAGACACAAACAGGTAGATTCACAAGGACTGCCCTTCAAAATTCAACTAAGCCAAATGGTACTTGTCCTTCTATGCCTGACATTTCACTTAGCATAATAAGGTCTTCCAAGATCACCCAAATTACCACAAATGGTAGCATTTTATCTGTCATGGCTGCGTAGTATTCCACTGGGATTCTAACAAAGTTGACTTGCAGAAGTGGGGAGTAGAAGGGTGGGTGCCGGGGCCGATGGGGAGAGGCTGGCCAAGCGGTCGTCGGTGACAGTGAGCTAGAAGGAGCCACTGGCAGTGTTTGATTGCACAGTAGGGCAGCTGTAGTTAATTAGGGCACAGTGCCAGATGAGAGGGCTCTGAATGTTCTCAACACAAGGAAAGAATGAGTGTTTAAGTGAAAGATGCTAATTACCCTGATTTGGTCATTTTGTAGTGTATGCAAGTATGGAAACATCACACAATACCACATAAATCTATAAAATTATTTACCAACCAAAAGTAAAAACTAAACAAAATATTATTAAATGAGATCATATTTCTGAAAAGGTTAAAATGATAGAATTTGCACATATAATGCAAATTCTCCAAAAATGTAGTCTTAGAACATGATATGTGAAAATGATTATTTTGGGAAGCAATAAAAATATTCCTTCCCAGGACATAAAGGAGTAATCTGTCTGGTGTTCCCCTTTAGATCCAAACAGGAAAAAGCAGAAAATTAGTATTTACCCTCCCTAATGATCCCTGGCTCCCACTCATATAATTATCTCTTACTTCTTTTTTAGCTAACTCATAAAATAAAATGACCTTTTAATTATTTTTGCAAGATGGTGAAACACACATATCTAATCATAATTTATATCTTTATATTATTCCTTTCCATTAGAATAGAAAGGGAAGACTTTTTTCCAACAGCCCAATTAAATTACTCTCTCTGCACAGCAAAAGGAAATTAATAATGGTTTCTATAACTACACTAAATTTTTTAAAAAACATTTTAAATTAACTTATTTTCATTACGTGAGGTTTTATTTTGCCTAGGAGAAACAGAGGTAATAAACAGCAAGCTCAGTTAAGTTTTACTTTAAGGACATGAGTATAAAACAATTGAAGACTTTCTGTCTTTTACAATAGGTTTGGAACCCTCAACATGCTAAAGGAGGGAAAAGAAGAAAGCAGGAGTCAGGAAAAGGATAGAAGGACGGGAGAGAATAAGGAGAGATTCTGATAAGGGAAAAATCCTCCTGGAGACAGAAGAAGGGGCACAGGCAGAGAAAGCAACGCAGAAAGGAAAACAAAGCCAAACGCAAGCAGGAGAGGGGACAGAAAGGCGGGGGCCGGGCTGTGGGGGCTCCAATGGCACAGAGAGGAGCAGAGAAGCCCAAACAGGGCACAAACGGCCAAAGACAAGATCAGACCAGGCCGGAGGCTCCCCAGATCTGCAAATACACAGAGCATCTCTTCTGAGACGGAACATATTCGGTATCCAGCTTCTAACCTCAAAATACTCCACAAAAGAAAATTTAGGAAGACTCCTTTGTAAAAGGACTGGGGCTCTATGAAACCCAGGGTGACCAGGGTCCCATTTAACAGAGCCCCTGCTCTGGTTTGCCAGACTTGTGATTCGACTGGGGATGGAAGTGAGGCATGAGCCACGGGCATGAAGCGTGTTTGTGACACTAACAATGGTGGCTATGCGCTGAGTGCTCGGCACAGCGGGCACTCTGCTCTCACTGTCTCCTCACTCTTCACAATCAAGCCTAAGGTGCTCACTGTCTTCATTCCAGGGTAGAGGGAACCTGGCCAACCAGGAGTGCACAGCTTATTCGCCTGATCGTGCCCTGACCATCTTCCTCCTGGTAGCACTCAGGGTTATTTTAATGAGCACAGGGCTGAGCCATTTTTATTTTGGTCATTCGTGTATTATCTTTTTTTTGGTACCAGGGATCGAACTCGGGACCTTGTGCTTGTAAGGCAGGTGGCGGAACCACAGAGCTAAATCCCCAGCCCATGTGTTATCTTGATTATGCAATAAAAATACTGATTTTCTGTTTAGGGTAATTATGTGGGATTTCAAAAGTATTTAGATTTCATGTGTGCCTGGTTTTGCTTTTCCTCCACGTTGCTCCTTCTGGATGGTGTTTCATGGAAAGTCTATTTAAAGAAATATATTAAACAGATGGTGTGGCCATATAACAAACTTCAGGAATACAGAACATACATGCTGGGGTTTGGAAAACGTCACATCAGTTCATGGGTTTCTGGAAGCTGTGTGCCAATGAGGTATCCCAGATGGTGCCCAGACAGCAAGAAACCCCATAAAAGGGAAGAGAAAGATGTTCTGAGAGTATGGTGTGCACTTTAACAGATGGTGTGTGTGTGTGTGTGGAGGGAACAATGGCTTTAAGAAACTCAAATTTCTCTTCGGCCCAACTTGGACTGGCATTGACTGTCAGGCTACCAGCTGTTTGGAAAATTTCACCTAATTTGAAAAATGCCAACCCAGACTTTCCAGGAGAAAATTCTATCTGCAGTCATCAAGCCTATTGGAAAGCCAGGTGCTGACACACAGCCTGCCAACTAGGACTCCAAAGTCCCCTGAGGAAAGGGCACACCTTTCTTTCCACGAAACACCATCCAGAAAAAGAAATGCCAGGCAGCACTGAAGCAGCCTTGAGTTCCAAGTCACAGAGAAACCCAAGCAGCAGGGCCACGCTGGGCTGAGCAGGGACGTCAGTCTTACGTGTTTTCACCAGGCCCGTCAGGGCGTCGCTGAAGCCCTTGGCCTGGGAGGCGAAGATCTTCACGCTGTAGTCCATTCCACTGAGGAGGTTGGTGATAAGGATGGTGTGAATGTCAGCACCCACAAAAGTTTCCAGAGTCGGGCCAGGAACTATTGGAGAAAGGGTGTGTGTCTCAGTTACAGCAGAACATGGGAAATGCGAGCATTTGTACTCAATCAGCTGCTTTTCAGTCCCAGGGTTACCCAGCAGGCAAAGTCCAGGGCTGAGGTTTGGACCTATTCCCATGGGCTCTCCAGCCTATGACTCACCACCATGCCAGAGGTGGATTTTAGGGACCCAGCCCTTTCCTGCAATGCAGTCTTTCCCCTTGTGCTTATTCAAAGAAGTCGACCTGGCTCACAGTCCTCCGTCCCCCATGTAAGTGAGCGACTTGCTCCTGACAGACATTCGAGGTGCTGGAAGGAATCGTGCTCCGTCCCCTTTGCACACACACTGTCCCAACTTGGGCCCTGGACGGTGTGAGAGTGGCAGGAGCAGCACACTCTTTCCTGGACACCCAGCCGCGCCTAGCCACAGGGCAACCAGCATGATGGTTAACACTACAGTTCTCTCCACTCCTTTTAGGGTTTTTAATGCTAATATATGAGGCTTTTATTCCAAAGCTCTTGATCTTTGGGCATTTGCCTTTTCAACTCCATTTCGATTGTATTTCCAGTAAGGTCTTTGACTGAGTTTTAAAAACGTTCCTTGCTAAGTCCCATACAAATGTATTTACCTGCTGCCTCTTCTCGTGTGTACCCATTCTTTAAGAGCCCTGTGTTAGTGACAGGGTCCTAACTTCCTCTCTCTCCGCCTGAGCCCACTTCCACCAATGTGCAACCAGCTCTATCTGTACGTGCTATCAGGAGCTGTTTCCCCGTGCCCCAAACACAAGACAATTGATGGTGAACAGTTCTAACTCAGACCTACAACAAGATTCCTCAATCTCAATGCAATTGTCATTTTGAACTGGATAACTCTTTGTTATGGGGCAGGGAAACCTGGAAGTTGTAGGATGTTCAGCAATACCCACTAGCTACCAACAGCAAGTCTCCAAGCAAGCCCTCCAAAGCTGTAACAACCAAAGCATCTGCACTGGAGGGCAAATTGTACCAGGTGAGAGCATCAACTAAAGCTACCTAGAAAACGTAGTCACACTCGTGAAGTGGTCCTGAGAACAAACTGGGCAGGGCTGGCTCCCGAACTGATGCATACTTCAGGCCTACAGAGAGACATTGGTGATGGGTCCCCATTGGCTGCTCTATACTGGGCCAGTGCGTCCAGAGCCTATTTGCTCCCTAATCTTCACAGTTCCTGCAGATGTCTGACTGGAGAAACTGCAGATGGGTTATTTGTTGTCTGGGCCTGATGACCTCAGCACCTGGTTAATCGACACAACAGAAAAGGCTGAAAACCGAGACAGGGCAAGAGCAACATCTAAGATGACAGCTTGAGACTGATGTCGCTTTTTGAGGGCAGAAAGCATTTTTTTTAATGCCCAAAGAATGTTTTTAAATTTTTCCTGCCAAATTAGGAAAAATATTTGGAGAAACACTTTCTGCTGAGCAACCAGGATTCTGAAGGCCCAGGTCTAGAAGCTCAAAAAGGCCTTTGTAACAGCTCCTGTTCCAGCTCCGAGAGAAGGTGAGGACGGCACTGGACGGGGTATGGAGCCAGCGCACGAGTCGGGCACGACCCGGCCTGACTGGGTTTCCCGCACGCCTTCCAGGGGCTCTGAGCTGGGGGAGAGGAGAGAGCGGAAGGTGGCTAGGAGAAGCATAGAAGCGCTTTGCTACTTTGATGAGTTACTCTCCCAACCACCTTCCCAAAGTGACAAGGAAGAGGACTGGGGCCAGGGGATTTTTCCAACGTGTCTAAGGAAAACTGGAAATTAGAGATTCCAAAGGTTTGCAACTTACACAGCAGCTGAGCCGCAGAACTTGCTATTCCTACAGAGTCCAGGTCATTTTAGGTTGTCCCTGTCTAGGATGTGATCGGGCCCGGCAGACACCAAGCAGACAGCAGTTTCCATACATCCGAGGGCCCGGCATTTCTCTGTGAGATCACACTGTCATCCTTCTGATAACATCTCCCTGCCCTAACACTGACTCTACCAAAAAAAACCTTTTTTTTTCTCAAACAGTTAGGAGACTCTTGTTATGTCTTTTAAAAGATAACACCAAACATTGACCCAAAAAATCAGACAATTTACCCTAAAAGGCACTGCAGACCTGAAGACTACATACCACTGACGGGTCTGTAGACGATCCTGTAGCCCTTTATGGGGCCGGGCGGGGGGTCCCATGTGATGCGAAGCCGGTTGTACCACTCTTCCGAGACCCGTAAGTTTTGGGGACCAGAGGGTGGCGCTGGGCAGGAAAGAAAAGACACACTAAGGATTCATGGGAGTTTCCTTCTTTATGGCCTATACAACTGTCAACAAAATTTAAGACATCCTCTCTCTCACAGGGTTAAAAACAGTTCCAAGTGAAAGTGTACCAAGGCACACAGTGGGAAACCTTTTGTCTGCTTTTTAAAATATTAAGTGCGTGGAAAATCACTCTCACGGTGAAGCAGTTTTACCTAAATTCAGAAGTTCATTCAATGTCATGTTGGTTTCCTTTTATCCAAGTAAGTAAACAGTTGAATTAAATGGTGTTGATTACAAATCTGTGTCCACATGAAGCCCTGTCCCACATCATCCAAGAACAGGCGTCCCACAAGACTGAGGGTGCTGTTCACACAGTATTAATGGTTATTATTCTTGGAGCTCACAGGCTCATGGGTTTTTATTTTTTATCTTTGTATGGTCCAAATATATTGTTTGAAACTTTGTGTTATGTGTCATCAAATTTTTTATAAAAAACATTAACGTCACATAGAGGTCCTTTGCAAACTATTATGCATGCTGACTGATACTACTGCAGTGGACCCTTGACTTATGAACTCAATTTGTTCCCGAGGCCTGGTTGTAACTCAACTTGGTCAGTGAAGGCTCAGGCTTCTCTACAGTCTTCACAGTCTCTCTCCTGTACACAGGCAGATCTCAGTGGCCTTAGAGAGACAATGGCCCAGGATCTCTCAGTTAACCCCGCTCAGGAAAGGATGCTGTCATGTTCCTTCCAGAACTCTTTAAGGGTTAAATCTATATCTGAGGCCATCTGGAAGCACAAGCGGCCAGCATTCAGGTCATAACTCAAGACTTTGTTTGTAAGTTAAAACTAACATTCCGGTTGTAACCAAAGTTGTTCGTAACTCGACGGTCCACTGTATCATTATTTTTTGTTGATAGAATCACTTGCGCTGGCCGCTTTAAAGATAAATAGACCATCCACTGCCACTGGGATAATTTTGCTGAATGGAGATCGTTGTATGTAATGGCACTTTGGTAATGCGATATAAATTACGCTTCTACAGGAACAGTCTTTGTGTTTTGTACATACTGATTCCCTTGTCTTCTTTAGCTGTTGTCTGTAGGTTTCAAGAGGTTTATGTAGTAGCAAAACACTAAAATGTGGCCGAAAGCCCAGCACATGGATTAAATTCTGATGCTGTGTACAATGGCATCTCAAGGTGTACGACGTATCCTGTGCCCACAACCACCAAGATCGAATCCAGATGCCAATGTCTCAGACTCCTCAAGTCTCTCCCATTTCCACAAGGACCCCAGAAAGTCACCAGAGCAACTCTGAGGGCTCACAAGAGTCCGCACGCTCCTTAGCACCTGTGTAAGCCTGGCAGGAGTCTGGCAGTAGGACACGTGGGAGGGCACGGGAAAGGGAGGGACCCCAGCACTGCTCCGTGAGGAGACAGGACCTCTCTGTGGGGCGCAGAACCCACACTCTGGTGCCAGGGTTCTGAATCAACCTTTGACACCATTCTGCACCTGAGCCCATGTAACCATTGGCAGTTACAATGAATTACAGATAGTCGTGGCTATGTGGGACCCTTCTTCCATGGGGAAGTGCAGGCTGTGACTTTCTCTTTGGATCTGGGTGGGTCCTGTGGCTGCCCTGGATGACGGCAGAAGCCACACGACTCGTCCCAGGCCCAACCCCAGACTGTCCTGGAAGCTTGGGATTTCTGCCTCCCGGACACCCTGCTCTCAGAGTCCCGAGTCCCTGGGGGAGAACTATGATCACCTTACTGGAAGAAGTCCATGGAGAGGCTTCGAGGCTTAGGGAGAGAGACCTCGCTGAGGCCAGCTGTTGTCACCCCAGGCCATGCAGGTGGGCGATGCTGTCTTTGACCCTCAGACCAACCCAGCCACCAGCGGATATCACCGGGCCACACTAATCAGTGCATGGGACACTTCCCAGCAAGCAATAGCTGATTTCCTGCCCATGCAACTGTGAGACACCGTGAAAAGGCCATCATTTAATGCCATTAAGGTATTTTTGGGTTTTTTTGGTACCGGGGATCGAACTCGGGTCCTTGAGCTTGCACAGCAGGCAGCGAAACCACTGAGCTAAATCCCCGGCCCAATGCCATTAAGTTTTAAAATGGGCTTTATACCAATGTAAGACAACCGCAAGAGGAATGAAGACGACTAACACTTTGGAAGCTTTAGCCATGGGTTTGCACACATAATCCCCTCTGTGATGATGGCCAATGTGTCTCGAACAACTCACTCAGGGCGCCTTTCCCTGCCACACCGTGGTGCTGGCACAGATGAGTCCTGGGCTTTCGCGACAGGACATGGACAGAGTGAACAGGAGCATGCTAGACTGCGGAGCGCCAAGCCGTGATGGGACACAAACACACAGGCAGCGGGCCGACACTGTGAGAGTCGGCCGCTGCACGGGGCGCTTGGGTCCCCCGGGTTCTGCAGGGTGTGGGGAGGACACGGGAGCTTCCACAACCTGAGATCACTCATGTTCTGAAAGTTCCTCAGTGCTGGGAGAAGGCAGCAGAGCGGAAGGCGGGGACCCCACAGCGCCGGGCACTCATCCAGGGAAAGAGGCGAAGTCTGGACAGAGATGGACAGAAATGAGCAGACACCAGCCTGCCCTGTAGCGAAGCCACAGGCTCATGATGAGCCCGATGCTGGTGGAGAAAGAGCAGCTCCTCCTCAAGTCTCAGCTTCTACAGAAGAGAAGTCTGAAGCCCAGGGCATTGGAGCCACACCGCACGTCTGTGTGCCAGGGACCCAGGCCCAGGTTGGTTTCCAGACCTTGTCAGAGTGAATCTCCCTGGCTGCACTCAGAGCCGGTGCTTGGGAGTCAGCAAGAGGCCCGGGGCAGAGGGCTGCACTTACAGGTCTTCCCGGGGGCGGAGACGCTGACACCTTCTCCATCTGAGTAGATGGGTGTCACGGTGACTTTGTATTCGGTAGCTGCGAGAAGGGGCTTCAGAAGAACGCTGTTCTGGCTTCCAGGCACCATAACCTGCACGAAAAACCAAGGCCAACGTCAAGTACGATCCCCTGTTCCCACTGACCTACGACCCGAGCACAACTGTGACATTTAATCATCAGAAGCAAGGAGACATGCTTGGCAGTGGTCAGGAAAGAGTGGGCATCCATGAAAAAGCGTCTGTTTTGACATTTTCCTCACACCGGGCCTTGGGTACAGTCACCAACACGGAGGGGTGGGCTTGAAAGCTCTGAGGCCCCGAGGAGTAGCAGCTTTCTCTGAGCATCTTCTGGGATGTGGCAAGTATCCAGAAGACAGAATAAGGGTCGCATGGGCCGCAGGTGCTTAGGGATTGGGGGTGTTCGTCCTGTACCCCAGCCTGCTGCCTGGCTGCTGGGAGTGGACTCGCTGTCTTCTTGCAAACTCAGCCTTCCTGGCTTCCTCCCTAAGCGATAACCTGGCTCCAGCCTCTCATTCCTTCAATTAGCAAGGCTGGTTGTTGGCCAAGAGGAACAGACCACTCACCGGAGCCAAGCGTTCAGAGCTGAAGCGGACTTACCAGCAACACTAAGAGTGCTGCTGGTTTGTTTTTAGATTTCTGAAGAGAGTTGCCTTCTTCAATCTGGAAGCACCACCGCTCTGTCTCTAAAGGCTGCCATAAAAGACTCCTGGCAGAGGGGGCGGGCTTGCTGCCCAGGTGTGCCGCAAAGCGCCACAAGGCACGGGTGCCACCCAGGTGTCCCCGAGGACCTGAGGAGCCATGTGTTCCCGATGCTGAAGCTGCAAAACTTGCTGCCTGTGCTCCGAAGCCAGCTGCCCCGCATCCCTCGACCACGTAGAGACCTGAAACGCAGCTCGGTAAGAGGAGACCCCAGCAGATTTGGGGAGTCACAGGGCCAGGACAGCTGGAGGCACTTTCCCTTCAAGGGCTGAGTGAAATGCCAGCGACCTGAGGGCGGTGCTACTTCTGGATGCCGGGAGGAGCATAAATCAGGGAGAAAGCCCTAGAAGGCCTCCAGTTGAACCCCAAGCAGATGTTGCTAAGATACCGCTAAGCTCTCAAAAGCAATGTTTTTTAATATGAATAAAGGAAGGCTGTGTTGGGTGATTTTTACTAGACTCATAGAAGTGGCATGGAAAGGCCCAGAGAGGCGTGGATGTGTACACAGGGTCCCGGGAGGGAGCTCTTAAACTAAGGCACACCTGGCATGGAGGCTGAGTAGGGCCCGGCTGCCCCGATGCGTACTTGGTGTCAGGGCAGCTTCCTGCCGGGTATTTCTCTGAACCAGAGCTTCTGGGGCCAGGGCCCCGCTGTCTGTCTAGCAAACCACCCATGCTGCTATTCCTTAAATATGAGCACCTCTCCTACTGAGAAGCACATGCCTATAACCAATCGAAGTTACCCCCGGAATCCTGGCAGCCGTGTGACCATCTTGAAGACTCATTTAGGTCACCAGGAGGTAACTGCTGTGCTCCACAATACTGGCCCTCGCTTATCTATCAACTAGTATGTGGCAGATGCTACTCTACGTCTTTGAACATAGTCCTTCACATAATAACACTCATTTTACAGGTGGGGGAACTGAGGCCCACACGGCTTGGTAAAGGACCCTTATCGTGAGCCCAGCAGTCTGGCCCAGGCCTTGCCTTTAATCTTTGCCCTCTATTCCACGTGAGTGAAGTGCCTGAAACTGAAGTTCATCCCCAAGAGTAAAGCGTGCAGAGTTCTTCCTGCTTGAGCCGCGCTTGTCCGAGTCAAGCAGGAAACTAAACACTGCCAGTCACAGCAGACCCGAAAAGGGTGCTCACGGTTCACTGGGATGTAAACCCAGCTTAATATTGTCAGAAATGAAACTCAGGTCTGGCTCTGTGGTTACCCAGAGGTCCTCAGAGTGGCCCAGCCCCGAAGCTGTTCCCTGTGGAGAAGGGCCCCCTGCACCTTCGGTTCCCTTCTCAGCTTATTCCCAGACAAGGGCTTTCATCCTACCTGTGGTGCACGAGATGGGGCGGGGCGGTGTTCTAACTCCACCACGCAGACCACTACTTGTATAAAACACAGCACAAGCAAACTGCTAAGTCCTTGGGCTGTTTCAGTGATGCGCCACGGTGACTACCGTTTCTAAAGCTTAATCTTACTATCTGCACTGGCTATGAAGAAGCCCGGGCCATCCACGGAGCAGCCCTACTCTGGAAAGCTCCCTGCAACTCAGACTTCCGGTCCTGGTAGAGAGTTGGGCCCCGAGACTCTAAAAATCTGGACTCCCAGCCAGTGTTTTAACAGTGAACAAGAGGCCACGCTGCTCTGCCGGCAAAACCAGGGCAACGTCAGTCACCCCATCACGTTCCAAAGCAGAGTCGAAAGTCAATCTTTATCAAGTATTTGGTGGGTAGTTTTATTTACAAGCGTTCAGAAACCTGACCTTGGAAATACCTGGTTGATTTGATTGCACCTAGAACCCAGGCAAACATTTCACAAAACTCAACTGATGAAGTAAATGTCCTTGCCCACTCGCTGTTTGATTTACAATATTCTGTCCGTACACTGTCCTCCGACTTCAGTGCCTTGACCTTAGCCTGCCCTCATGTAAACACATCAGCCCGAACGGTACAGGAGAATTTGGGAGAATTTGGGAGGATGGTGAAGGGTCCCTCTTTCCTGGCACGTCTTCTTTCTTGCTGTCACACTAGTTTATCCGTCTGTCTTCCCCTGCCCTGCATCATTATTTTAAGATATAATTTGATATCTGTTCAACTTCAAGACTTGGGGCTTCGGCATACGTTCACAGCTGACTGTTCCATAATCTAAACTTAGAAGCAACCCACTTTCCATCTCCAATAATATCAGTCACTACAATTGTATAGCAGTAACACTTGATAACACATAGATATAAATTCCCAATTTATCCACAGCTAAGTCCCTATAAACTAAGAAAGTGCACCTAAATTGTGCACAAAAATCCAGTTTAGTTAACATTCGCTAAAAAGGCTGAATATGTAAAAAAAAATCCCACAGCACTTTCTTTTATATAGCTGAAATAAAAACAAACACTTCCTCAGAGTAAGTTATCATTGTGAGATTTATCAGTATTTTTCATTTTTATGAAAGGTTTGTTTAACTGGGGCAGACTAAGTCTTTTTATTTTTTCCCCTTCATCTAGGTGTTCAAGCATTTCAAAAACAAACAGTGCTAAATGAAAGAAACTGGCAAAGCAGAAATTATCTAGAAACAACCCTAAGTAAATATTATTATAATTTTACCTTGCATAGCTCACAAGTGCATGTGTGAGATTAAACCATTACTCTTTCCAAATTAGCAGGAATAATTCACCAAGAATCTTAACATGTTTCTTGGAATAAGTAAAAAAATAAATAAAACAGCAAATAAACCTTTCACACTGGAGTTTCTATGAGTCTCACTTTGGGGAACTAAATTACAACAGGAGGACAATGATGGCAAAAATACCCCCCCCCAAATAAAATATAATAAACACCCCAGATTAATTAACTGGCATGGGTATGCACCGTGTTAACATTTTTGAGTTTGCAAGCCGTGAACTATTTGCAATGTATGGCCAGAGAGAACCCTAAATGCAGCCTGTGGTGTTGC
This sequence comes from Heterocephalus glaber, assembly GCF_000247695.1. The sequence continues at coordinate 18,075,697 of NW_004624763.1, read as the reverse complement.
AGTGCGCGTGCCCTGACTTCCCCAGATGCTCCCGGAGCCTCTCGGTGGATGTGGCTCCTGCTTCAGCCACCTTCTCACCCTGTTGTCCCGTCAGCTGGCAAGAAAGAGCTTTGGCGAAGCGACCTCGGCTCGGTCTGCTCACACAACTGTTTATGTATGCGCATCATTTTTTTCCATCAAAGGCTTTGCGAGTAAGAAAGGGACAGAAAACGCGATGCTGTTCTTGAGCAATGATGAATTTTGGAGATTCCTTTCCTAGAGTATGAAAAATAATGCAGCAGGGAACAAAAGATGCAACTAATGCGCTACATAAGGCATATTGCATGATGAAAAAGACGACTTCTTCCTACTGAAGAGTGGAGCCATCCGGTCTAACTGGGCACATGTGTAGGGAGTGGTTTTGGGTTCTAGACTAAAGGGGTGACGTGGGATACAGTTAAGAACCCAGGAGAAGCCAGGGATCGAACAGCACCAGGCTTCCCATGTGGAAAAATACCCAGCTGAAACCGCATGCCCTGTAAATGTGTTCTAGGAAAATGAATGAATGTAAACAAGACAAGTTAAAGAAAACTCGGCACACAGAAGTCTAAATCTCTGAGGAGAGACATCCATGATGGGCAACAAATGAGAAATGGCTCTAAGTCTGCCCAAAATGAGTTAAAGAAGTGGAAAATGTAGCTGTCTATTAACAGATGGCAAAGTGTCAGGATCACTTAACCCAAATCAAGAAGACCCTTCGTGTGTTATTGGCTTGAAAAGCTTTCCTCAAGTCCCAGGGCCGATGGAGTCACTACTTAACGCTCTCTACGAGGATCTGCACGACAATGCACACCACACACACCGGCCTCCCAGGCCCAGTGTGAGGCGCTAACAAGAAGTCAAGGCGGCAGTGGCAAGGAAATGAGGGAATGAGGCTTTCCCAGCCTGAAGCAAGCGCGGTGGGGCAAATGCTGAAGACAGGCCAGCGAGAAACGCGCAGTGAGGTTCGGATTAGGGACGAGCGGTAGTTGCCGGAGGTGGCGGTCAGCATGCAGGGAAGTGTGCGTGGTCCCCGCGACAGCCTCATTAGTGGTGTTAGGGGAGTCGGCGGCTGCTACACAGACTGTTCCTACCACTTCCTCCACGGAGTCCCCTTGCGCTGTCAAGTAGGTCACCCTAAACTGCTCCACGTTGCTGTCGGAAATGTCCCACGACACCCGTAGGCTGGAGGGAGTTTCATCATCTACAACCAAGTTTCTGATTCCTGTCTGCAAAACTGGAATAGACACAACAAAGGTGGAGAGAATGCTGAGCTCCTGACATTGCACAGAAACTGCCTGGAGGGCAGCGGGAGCGGGAGCGTCATTTAGTGCAGTTCCAGGATGCAGAAGCACACAGAGCAAGAGCAGTTCCACTTTCGTGGTCACTGGGGACCAAGATGCCGACCAAGAACAAACAAAACTGGGCTCAAGAGTGCTCACAGGACAAGGCCTCAGCCCGATCCAAGTCATCAGCCCTGAGCCTTGACTGTGAGCCCGCAGGGGAGCCGGGTCATGGGAACCCCACAGCACCACTCTGCTGGGAAGTGGGCACGGCACAGCCAGTCTCGCCTGCCTTCCTGTGCACCCCAGCCCCATGTCTGCTTTAACCTCGCCGCTGCAGCACAGCTTGCATCCTCTCAGCCCGCAGACACCACCTCTTCTCTGACATCTGTCCCTGCTCCCCTCATGTGTGCTGACACATCCATCCTTCTCTTCAAATGCTCCCTCCCGTGTCCCATTTTTCTTCTTTCATCCTGTCCACCTCCACCATCTCCACTACACCTCCTTTCTCCTCATTCATTCATTGATTCATTGATTCATTCAGAAAGCATTCATTGAACTCTTCCTCTATGTCAAACGATGTCAGGTCTTGGAGATACAGTGATTAGCTCCTGAGAAAAACAGAAGCATCACAGAGGAGGGAGGATACAGACATTTACCTGGCAGTGGGAGTGGAGGGAACTTGAGGGCAGGGAGTTCTAAGTGGGAGGAGCAAATGGAGGAGGAATAGGAAGTGTGGTTGGGACCAGGAAGAGAAGCAGAAACTCTCAGGAAGGATCTTGATGTTACAATAGAGTCTAGGGCTCAGTAAAGATTACTTGAAGAGGGAATGAATAAGAAATGCAGAGCCACTGAGGTGTTTCCGGCTGGGTGATAAATGATCTTATCCAACTTCTGGGTCATGAGTTGACTCTGCAATGGTTCAGAGGTGTACTGAGTGGCAGAGAGGGCTCGGCTAAGAGAGGAAAGAGCCAAAGTTGTTCCCCACAGAAATATCTGCACAAAAACCATGATGTGAAAAGCAGAAGTCACTGAGATCAGAGAAAGGCAAAGAGCCCCAGGGAGGACACTGCATCATCATGCTTGGAGAAGCAAGTGGGAACCCCAGAGAGAGATGGGCCCGGCAGACAGTGAGAGGGGTGGATGGGACCACCACAGCCCGCAGAGGTAGAGAAGGCATTGGAGGGCTATGGGGGAGTAAAATGCAACCAGTCTGCGGTGGAAAAGGGGAGGAGCAGCCCCTCTCTAGTTAGTAATATAAAATAAATAAAATGGGAAGAATTCAGCTTCTGTCTAAATCAAATAGAAGTCAATGGGCTCCTGTGAGTCCTTACCTGATGTTACAGGTGTGGCTGGTACTATGGTTGTGGCTGGTTCTGTCCAAAAACTGTCAACTAAAAAGAAAACAAAAGTATTCCCTGAATACTTTGAAATTCTGTAAAACCAATAGCCCTGTACATCTATGTAAGTCATTTCATAGCCTATGAAGAACATTTCGCCTATATTGTCTTGCTTTTTCCTAAAACAAATCTGTGTGTGGTCGGAAGACTTTGAAATGAGTTGTAAGTAAGGCAGACATACCTGTTCCAAGGTAAGAAAACGGAAACCAAAAAAAGTCACTTTCTCGTCATTGACACGAGATTTCACATAAACATTTGGAGTCCATCTACCAAATTAAGGAGCCTCCAATTATCTCAAAACAGGGGCATAGCTGTGATAATTAAAGTAAATTAAAAGGTGCGCAGAGAGAGTCGTGAACTGGCTGCCAATCAAGACCACCTAGGGGCGACTTGCCTGGGCAGGAGGCGCTCAGGGCTCCTGCGCATGTGCGGGCCACACCACACCCACCAGGTGCTTCCGCCCTGCAGGTCCCGCCCCGAGGCTCATGAGAGTCACAGCCTCCCCAGGGACGGCCCCGCCCCTGCCTCCAGTCTGGACAGTTCAGTAGGGCGAGCCTTAGTCTGGATCCTCTAATAGGACCCGCTGAAGGCTCAGTTCCAGCTTCTCCTGGCCCTGTGCCGCTGTCCTCGGTGTCTTACATAATTGACTCCCAGTAGACCTTCTAGATGCAGCTTTCTGTCTCCAAATCTGGTTCCAGGGAACCCAATCTAAGAGAATTTAGTAAGTTCTTAATACCTCATTTTTTAAAATGAAGGGCTAAGTCAATCAGTGAGTGCATTTTGTGCAAAATTCTTGGAACCAAGATCAACTTGGAAAATTCTAGTAACTCTTGAACATTTCAGCCCTAGATTTCTTTGTTTGGCAGCTTATTCCTTGACAAATCACTCCGTCCATCCATCCACCTATCCATTCATCCATAAAGTGTGCCAAATACCAAGAGTACAATAAAGAGTAAGAGGGGTGTGGTCCCAGCCTTCCTGGTGACAAGAGTCTGGACCGCTGAGGTGCTTTCCTGTTGGTTTCATGGCAGGTAGAGACACCTTAAGAAAACCGGAAGCCTCTTGGCTGATGGACAGAGAGCCAGGGAAGGGAAGACGGCATCAACGTGGAGTGGGAGCTGCAGGAGTCCACGCTGGCCAGAGACTCACGTGTGGTCCCCACGGCTGTGACCACCTCGCTCTCACTGCCGTCGTCCAGCACAGCCAGGAGCGAAACTTCATACTCAGTGCCAGGATCCAGGCCCTCGATGACATAGGAGTCCTGCTCCTCCTTAAGGACCACCTGAAAAGTATTGCTGCTCGGTAATTAGGTTCACTTGAATACACAGGGGAAAGGGAAGTTAGAGGACATGTAAGCAAAAAAGAAAATGTTAGTCTGAGCACAAGCAAGAAATAACCAAGCGAGACTCACCTGTTAGCATTAAGAATAAAGGTGCAGGGGGGCCGGGGATTTAGCTCAGTGGCTTCGCTGCCTGCTGCGCAAGCGGAAGGTCCCGAGTTCGATCCCCGGTACCAAAAAAAAAAAAAAAAAAGATTACCAAGAATAAAGGTGAGGGGTCAGAAGTTTAGCTCAGTGGTTCCGGCGCCTGCCTCGCAAGCGCAAGGTCCTGAGTTTGATCCCCAATACCAAAAAAAAAAAAAAAAAAAGAATAAAGGTGTAAGGGGCAGGGATTTAGCTCAGTGGTGCCACCGCCTGCCTTGCAAGTGCAAGGTCCCGAGTTTGATACCAAAACAAAAACAAGAATAAAGGTGTACACTTTTCCTCTGAAAAAAAAAAAAAAGAAGAAATAACCGAGCATAACAAACTCTAGGGCTGAAATCAATCATGAAGTCAGACTAAAGGACATGTTCCTAGTTCGAGGCCAGCCTGGGCTACAAACTGAGATCAAGGCCAGCCTGATCTAGGTAGCAAGATCCTGCCTCAAACAAACAAACAAAAAAATAAAAACACAAAAACAAAACAACAACAACAGAACCCCAAAAGAACATACTCCTTCTCATTCCCTCGACAGATAAGTTATTAATATTGCAAGAGTGGCACTCGGAGGTGTTACTAAGTGTTATTCAGGAGAGTCGAAGAATCTGAAGATACAGAAGATACATAATGAAAGCCCTGGAAGCCATGCACTTTAATCTTTAAAAAAAAACCCTATGACTTCTATGAAACTCCAGTAAGTGTCATTACTTTGGGAATTCCCAACCTATCTGAAATGAAGAACCACTCCTGTGTGGTAGTAGCCTCAGTTCAGGATAGCGCACTGCAGCGTCTGAGCGACCTCGGGTCACCCACCTCTTGGGTCACCCACCTCTTGGGTCTTTCCCCCGTAGACCGGAATCCACATCAGCTTGTGCTGACCCTCCTCAGCCGAGAGCGGGTGCCAGGTCACTCTGAAGCTGTCTGTCTTCACCTCATCGATTTCCAAGTACTGCTGGGCTGGGACTTCCTCTGTTGACCGGGAAGGAAACTGGGTTAGAGAATGAGAAGGCAAGGAGGCCAAAACTCAGGCCAGTGGCCGCAGCAGGAGCGGACTCCGCGAGGAATCCTTTGCTTTTGGAAAACCACAGGAGAAAGCAAAGCCGCGCCAATGGGTCCAGCGTGGGCTGACTGCATAAATCAGGAAAGCCACGGAAATCAGATTTTTAAAGCTTTCCAGTAATTACAGAATCCTTGGCTTGTTTACTTGGCTCTTTTCATTCAGTAGAATAAATAAAAATGCCACATTGGTTATTTTATCAAGATACTACATTCCAAGTGTTTTGAGGAAGTTAACAGGTAGAGCCTGGAGAAAGGGCTGGCACAGCGGTTCACTCTCTCCCTGGGGCTAAGTTCAGTCCTGCCTGGGGAAGAAAGTCACTGTTTTCATGTTTTACATCACGTGGTGTCATCAGAAGTGAATTTAATTTATGGGACCCTTCACTCGTCACAATTTACACCCTTTGGGGATGTACAGCAGAGAACGCAACATGCAACTGCACCCCAAATAAATGTTTCCCTCGCTGATTTTTATTACTTGAGCTCAGGGATTTTAAAACTCTGATAGGACACCATGAGAATTCCAACCCTCAGGCGATCCTGAGGAATCACTGGACTTTTCTGTACACATTATTTCTCAATCCAGACTCCTCCCTTCTCTCTAAATGACCTTCACATCGCCAAAGCACAGGGCCGGATTTGCTTCCAAGTGCAGTCAGTAAGTTCAGAAAGCAAACAATAGAGCTGTGACAACCAAGAGACAAACAGTTTGATGTTCATTAGGCAACTACAGCGTCCATATAGAAAAGGAAAAGAATGTATTCACGCCTTCCGGTTCATTTTAGTATTGAAAACATTCCTTATTCGATTAAGACTTTAGGCTGTGTGAGAATGAAGTATTAGCTGTAGCATGATATATTATAGTATGAAACTGTCTTTTTTGGTTAAAAACTGTTAGATAGCAGCAGTTTTGAAAGTTCAACTTAATGCATACACACATGAATGGAAGAAGGACATGAAAATTTTATATCTAGGAATACAAGAAAAAGTTCAAGATTGTGAAGAGAATAATATACAGTTTTTTAAAACTTAGACTTTTTAAATTTAGATGGCCTATTCTCTCCTTTGTTTTGATAGAGAATAATTAGGCAGGACATACACTGGTTATCTAATTGCTTACTTGTTAATGATATTTTGGGTTTTGGGGGTTTTTGTCATTTACAGTACTGGGAATTGAACCTAAGGCCTTTGCACTGAGCTACATCCTCAGTCTTTTACTTTTTTATTTTGAGGCAGAGTCTTGCTAAGTCACTAAGCTGCCCAGGCTGGGATCAAACTTGCAACCCTCCTGCCTCAGTCTCCCAGAGTGCTGGGATTATAGGCATGGACCACCACTCCTGGCTTGTTAATGATATTTAAAATCTAAAATGCAATCTCCTTAAAAAAAAAAAAATCACAGTTGAAGAACCTGTTGCAGATTTTGGCTTCTGCATAGTTACTTCCGAATACTTCAAGGTGGACCGAAGCTTACCTGTGGTGAAAGTTCCAGCCAGAGGCAAAGACTGCCCTTCGTCATAGATGGAGAAAATGGCAACGGAATACTCGGTGACCGGGGTCAGGCCTTTCAGAGGGAACGTGGTGATGGGGTCAACCTCAACCTGCAAAAGAGAGCAGTTGTGGTGGCTATGCCCACACCTCAGGAACACAGGGGCACTGTTGTCCGCAGCGTCCTTGGCGGAGTGTCAGGCTAGGAATGCTGCAAAACAAATTACTAACTTATAAAAACGGCTCCTGTGCAGACATTTCTAATCTTCCACCCTTAAATGGTGGAAATCGACAAGGTGAAGACCTGCACCCACTTCGGCCCGAGGAGGGGAGGCACGAGCTGATGTGGACCAGCTCTTCCTTGGGACAATTCTGCAGCCAGTGCTGGAGGAGCCAGCGACCCCAGCGCGCTCTGCCACCCCCGAAGACACCAGACAGGAATGACGTTGCCACTGGCAGCTCCCGCCCAGCCACTCAGAGACATGAGCAAGCGACACCTCAGCCAGCCTACATAGGGCAAGGCCAGGGCGAGCCAGGCCACACTTCCAGCTGCAGGCCAGCTACACAGCAAGCCCCGGAAGCATGTCTCCTTCCCAGCGTGTGCTGACCTCATCACTGCCCTGGCCTGGAGCCGAAGAAGCCAGTTAGGATCTCACCCAGAAGGGCCAGCTAGGACCTCGAACTTCCGCCCAGGTGTCTCAAACGTTAAGTCCTATTCTCTTAGACACTTTTTACAAAGTGGTTTCATTATTTAGGCTCACAGAAAACACAAATCCATATTTAAAATATGAGTTTAAAACGTATTGTGGAAAACTATTTCCGTATGGCTTTCTGACACCTTGATTGTCATCGAGAAGATTTACTGAGCCCTCAGAAAGTGTCAGGGACTTGACACACATTATTTCATGTAGAGCTTTTCCCCTGGACTCTGGGTACTTATGATAGGAATTTCCCAAAGAAGAACCTGAGGTCCAAGGAGCTTAACGAATTTCTCCTGACCCATAAACTGTAACTAGAATGCACATGAGGCCTTCACTTTATTTCTAAGTTGCACATCTGTGACAAACAGGAACTTTGCAAAGATATCAAATATACACAAAAGCAGTGAAAACCCAAAATTTTTAGGTACACTGGGAGACTAAAGGGGAAAAATGTATATAAGCACACACATGTTCCCCCCTTACTAGATAGATGGATGACAGATAGATAGATCAGTAGATACACATATGTACATGTAACATGGGTATGTATATCTGTTTTTAAAAAGATCTAAGTTATTCCCTAAATTATTTTATTTGAGACCATATTTTATATAATTTCACCACTAGTTAATTTCATCAAGAGCTTTAGGTATCATTTATTTTTATTATTTATAATATTATGCTTTAAACTATTAGTTCTAGAACAGATTTTGTGGTAGTGCTTTTAAAATGTGGAGGAATTTGGAAAAATTAATAAAGGATCATGAGCTTATTGTTCTACAACTATTATTAAGAATAGTTTCTCCAGCTTCTAGCTAAAACTTAACTTCAACCTAACTTTGCAAGGGATTCAGAAAGAGTCGCTGATCAGGAGTGAGGGCTCTGGGCTGGGGTTCAGGCTCGCTCCGGGACCGGGACCAGGGCTCACTACTGAGCCATCCCGCTGGGAACTGGCCTCTCAGTCTGAAAACTGCGGCCTTTGCCTTTTTGAACCTCAAATGGCAGTGCTCAATCCTCCATCGTGTTGGTTCACTTCCCGAATCCTCCCACTGCAAAAGCCTGCTGGGGTAGCAAATGTGACACTGCTTCACCAGCACTTGGTTCTGTCCATGTTTCTCTGTCGAGCTCGCAGCACAGGGCCTGGCGCATGGCAGAAACTCAGCAACACTGAACAGGGGTGAGCCACCACAGTCCGCTCTATCTGTCATCATCACTGACACCCATTTGACGCCCTTTTCCTCTTTTTCTCTTGGCCTCCAGAAAGCTGGGGAGAGGGATAATGCAGACAAGACATAGAGGCTGAGAAAGTGAACAAAAACAGGGACTGAGGGAAGACGGAGGAAGAGGAAGTATACTGGAGAAGGCAAACGGAAGAGGGAGTGAGCAGAGAAATACTAATTGCATGTAAAGTAAAAGCTTCTATGATCAATTACATATTACCTACAAAGTCGATCCTAGCTGGCAGTTTATAAATATTTCAGAATACTTTGGGGATTTCTTAAAATGCCAATTGCTGCCTTACCTATAAAAAGAAGCTTAAATTCACAGAAATTAAAGCAAAATAGGAACATTCACCCTTAAAAATTAAATATTCCAAAATAACATAAAATATTCACTTAAATAAAAGACACTTATCCAGCAAACTTGAATCTCAGTTTCATGGTTAAGAATTAAGAATAAGAAAACACACACCGGTCAAAATAGATGTTTAAAAATCCATGCATGGTTTATGCATGGTATTCAATAAAATATTTTTAGATCCTCATTCAAAACCCATTTACTGATATTTCAAAGTCAGTTTCACCAAACGTGATGTTCTAATTTCCCAGAACAATACAATTTAGAACTAGTAATTGCCAAAGGTACCCTAAGATTGAACAGCACTGCAAAAAGGAGCACAAATACGCTACAACTGTACTAGTTTGGGGCCATTCTTTGAAAAACGAACACCACAAAATATCACAAGAAGCCCGCACAGTTCCTGTGGTCTGCAGGCTTGTCCCCCTCCCCATTTGTATGTTAATACCTGGCCCCAGTGCAATAATATTGGGACACTGGGCTTTGGGCAGGGGCCCTGACAAGAGAGGCTCGTGGAAGCCTTCTTGGGAGGACCCTGACCCTGATGGCGCCCTGACCGTGGATGTCTGCAGAGCTGCGAATAATGTGTTTCCATGGTCTACGAGTCACCAGTGTAAGGTCACTGGCTACAGCAGCGGTGATTCTTCTTGATGACAGAATTATGTTTATAAATATAACTGATTTATATATATGAAAGTTTTATTTTATTAAAAAATTATTACCAGAGGAAGATGTTCCAAAATGTAAAAAAATAAGATAAAATTATGAACAGATGCTGTGTTGCTTTGATCATTCCATCTTTAAATTGGTGATTTCCGGGGAAAAATAGAAATCCCCGGTATCTCTCCAAGAGGCCCAGGCCCTGACTGCCCACCTGAATCTTTATGTAGCAGGAGCTGGTGGGTGAGCTCCTGTCACCCCAGTCCCCTCCTCTACCTGGGCCCCTGTCATGGGCATCCATCGCCCATCATCATTTATCACGGGCCTTGAGTTGTCTTTCCTTAAGCAGAGAATTTCTTCTATATCCACATCCCCCAAATGGAAATGCAAACTGAGCCTAAGCTGGCCTCGGGTTTCAAGGGAAACTTGGCGAGAGTGTATTTCTTTGCTGCTTGTCTGTTTCTGCACATTTTGTGGCATGCGCTTCACTTGGTTACATTACCCGCTGGATCCTCCTCCATAGGTAAGTTTGCAGCTCTTGGGAGAACTGTTTGTTTATCACTGGGGATACAGAGACATTGTAGCTTGGTGGATTTAATTTTAATCTTTTTACTGCTCCAGGTTCCTGTCTTCAAAGACAAAGCAACTAGTCCCAGTGGCTTCAGACACTCCAGAATCATTTACCCACGGGACCTATGAGGGTTTAGGAGGGATGCTGGACAGTACTTGTGCAGCTCAGGAAATGTGCACTTACTACTTACTGCCTGCTCATTTCATGGTATTTCTTATGAAGGTTCATTTTGTAAAATATTACTTGGATTTAACTGTTGGAAAAAATTTGTCTCAGCATATGAAAATACTTGCTTTATTTGGTCAGATAATAGAACTGATGTAATCCAACATATTTCCCATTTGTCTTAGCTTCCTGGACCAAGATAAGGAAAAATAAAACAAAAATAGCTTGCTAGCTTGCTAAAACACATTTCCAAGAAAGAATTTCTGTAAACATTAGTCACTGCATGCAAAATACTATATCTCCTGAGTTTTCTAAGCTCCTTTATTTGAAAGTACCTTCTTAAACTAAAGCTGAATTCTTTTAAATTTAGGTTCATTTAATGAGGTTCTTCAGATGTCAGTTTACTTCAGAGCAGAGAGATAAACTTGGTAAGCAGAAAGTATATTTCTAGTCTGCCAGTTCCGTGAGGATATATACTGCCCCAACCCCATCCACCACGACAGATGGTATTTTCCAAAGAGACCACATCAGGGTGCATTTCCCACCCTACAGGCTCTGCTTGTGTGGCTGGCAGCCTTCCTGAATCGGTGGGAGCTGGGTGGGTCCCCACTGGAAGCCAGGCCAGGGCTTGTGATAGCTCCTGCCAATGAGACACAGTGGAGACGATATCAAATGACTTCTGAGGTGGCACAGTCTCACCTTGGACCAGTGTCACAGGTCTCCTGAGCCAGCTGCCCTGGAGCTGCATGCAGGGACGATGCAGAGGTCTGCCCCGGTCCAGCTGCCTTGGTCTTGCCAGACCAAGCACCAGGCATGTGAGCGCCGAAGTTGTAGACACAGTGGCCGCTCCGGCCACCTCGGGGATCCTACACGTGTGGCCTCCCACCCCAGCGGCAGGTGCGAGTGCCACTTCCTGACCCACAGAAACTATGAAAGAAAATAGCGTTGTCTTAAGTCCCCGGGCTTTGATCACGCAGTCCCTAATAACTAATATGGAACAACCTCAAAACAGACTCATGCAGTTCCACCACTCACCTCATTGATTTCAGTGCCATCTGCGCTGGTGTAGACAATGCGGTAACCGCTGATCTTTCTGGAGCTTGGGTCCCAGGACAATCGAGCACTGTTGGAGCCCACATTGGAGATTCTCAGGTTGCTCGGTGGAGTTAAAGGTACTTTGCAGTGAATGGCATAGAAAATAATTAAAATTTTAAATGACAGATATGTAAAAAACATAAAAACAGCATCTTTGACTTGTGAGCTATTTCATATGAAAACTGTCACCCAGACCATAATTTATAATCCCGTGAATTGTCTCATAAAAAATTAATAATGTCTCATTAACAAAAAATTTTCCTGGTAGAGAGTGAATAGTAAGTTATATGTGCTAATAAGATTTCAGTAGTTTTCTGCACCTTTTTTCTCTGGTTGGTACAATCATTATAAGCCTGACATAAATAAGAAATGTAATGGATTAAAAACAAGGACATCTGAAATCAAATCTTAGCTATTCCACTGGACCATCTTGTGACTCTTTGGAAGCCACTCTCCTCCTCATCTTACAATTCCCCACATGTATAATGAAGAAGATGCCAGCTGCCATCTCCACATGGGCATCTATTTGGAAGAGATGATGTGAATCACACAGAAGGGAGCCCACCCATGCACATCTGTCCAAGCAGGCGTCTGTCACTACTTGCTAATTCCAGCTAACCTAGCTAAACCTGGACAACGGAGTCCTTCCTAGCCCTCTCCCCCATCTTTCTCTCTGAACAAAAGGAAATGCTATGCTTCTTGTGGCTAAGACAAAAAAAAACAAAAATCCTTGGAGTCATCCTGGATTCCTTCCTATGGCTCTCACAACCCACTTACAACTCAACTCCTTCACAATCGGATCGCCTCACTTTCACTGCCGCCATCTTGGTGGAAGCCACTACCTGCTCCTAGCTTGGGTTTCTCAATGGTCTCCCCCAACTAGAGCTTTCTTGAGTGAGTAGCCAGAATGCTCCTTTAAAGCGTATACCAGACAAAGTTTGTACTTCTGCACAAAACCACGTCCAGCACTCCCTCTGTCTTACCATAGCCATTGTGACCCTACATGACTGGCCTCCACCATCTTGCTGCCCCATCTCCCATGATTCTCTCCTTGGCTCGTGCCACTCGTAGTCATGCTTCCTAGTGCTGGACCCTCCAGCCATGGTCACTCACAGGCCACTGCACTTGCTGTCCCTTTTGCCTACTCCAAATCTCCCTTACCTATCTGCACAGTGGGTCTCCCTGCCTGTCAGGTTTCTGAACACAGCCATCTTCTTGGGGAGGGTTTCCATGGTCGACTCATGCAAAACAACTCTTCCACCCCCAGAACTACACTATCCACCTTCCTTTTCTGATTTTTTTGGGGTTTTTTTTTTTTTGCACTGCATATTTTTGGTTTACTCTTTCCCCCAATGTTTTGTAACCTAGGGAACTGGAGAATTTGGTATAATTTTGCCTCCAGCTGTATCCCCAGTATGCCAAGTACTCAAGAAATATTTAAGGAGTCAATGAGGAATTACCTGCCCTGGCTAAATGAGAGTGGTTTTGTGAGCCTAAATAAAAATAAGCACTTCACTGCTGCTTTAAATTAGTTTGATAAGTAATGGCTTTTCTGCAGCTCCTTGATTGTCAATTCCGTAGCTTTTTAACTTCTTCAAGGATCCTCTTCTGAGCCAACAGATTAAAAATTCTCCATCATTTTTGAGAGTTTAATGAGCTTTTACAGATTTATAGTAACAATAATTGTTAACATTTATTGTTCTCCCGGAGCCTGACACGTAGCATACATTATCCCATTAAATCCTAACTTTAGACTGCAGAAGTCGAGTGGCGATTATCCCCACTACATTGATGACAGTTAAGGTAACTGGGTCACAGTCACTAGGAGGAGAAGGGCAGAAAGAATTTAACTCAGGCAACTGATTAACTGGTTCCAGAACCTGCGATGTTAACCAGTATGCAAACAGACACACACACACCTTACAACACAACAACACAATCTCAAATAATGCTGATACTGCCTACACAGCAAAGACCATGAAGACAACCTGTGACAATAATCAGCCTTAACCATGAGGTAAAAGCTTCCTAATCTACAGGGGCAGCTCTTTCATTAACTCAATATCTACTGATGCTTGGACAATAAAGGGCTTATCGGAGTTAGTGACCCAGTGAATATCCAAGCGGCAATACAAAAAGTGTAGGAAAGAGAAAACTGCTGTAAGTAGATACTGTGCATGCTTAGTTCTACCTTTTTTTAGAATTCAGCTATATTAGGCAGTATGGCAAAATAAAGTTGAGTTTTCTTAATGCATAAAACTGCTAGTCTGAGGAAAAGGTACCTAAGACATCATCTTTTCAGCAGCCTCTTTTTTTATTTTGTTTTGTTTTGTTGAAATCAACTGTTAATTACAGGAAAGAGGTTTTTTATAGGAAAGACGTTTTTCAAACCTATAAATAAATGAGCTTTCTGTGTGACTCCCACATAGGGCATTGGGAGAGTTTGCCTTTCAAACAGACAGCATCTGAAAATTCACTCAGCAAATGATATATAGATACTTTCTGGTATGATTCAATTCTTTTCTTCTGTCCAATTTTTGTTTGTTTTAATTACATTGGTCTTTCTCTGAAGAAGGAGAACAACACTACTTCAACTAACAATAACAACAACAAAAATGGACAGGGGAAAATTTATTTCCTTATCATTCAACTTCTGTCATGTTTTCCCAAGTAGAATCTCCAAGCTAAAGGCCCTGTGGAAGTGGTGCTGCTCCTCTCTTCCCAAAACGCAGAATGGTAGCCAGCCCTCGAGCTTCCCTCCACTTTCTTCTGTTTCAAAAGGTCATGGATACAGCCATATTTTTAACAGTATATGGTAAACCTTGTTAGTGTGCCACAGTAGTATTTTTGTTTGTTATTATTTTTTAAATAGATAAATACAGACATTTCCTAAAAATATGAGTTCTCTACATTTAGTTCAGAATGAGCCTTAGGTAGGACACTTGCTTTATATGCACAAAGTCTGGGGTCCAATCCCCAGCACCACCACAAGAAAAAATAAGTCAAAATTAGCCTCACCAATAAAAATTTACATGGGCTCAGATAAGGAGAGCAAAAATTTTTAGAAAAAGTTTATTAATTTTGTTTTTTGGTACTGGGGATCGAACTCCAGTCCTCGGGCTTGCAGGGCAGGTGGCAGAACTACTGAGCTAAATCCCCAGCCCTAAAATGTATTAATTTATTTTTTTTTTTTTTTAGTATCAGGGATCGAACTTGGGACCTTGCACTTAAATGTCTTAATTTTGATGAGTGGAAAACACATATTGAGTGCTAAGTGCATTCACGTGTGGTGCTGTATTTAATTCTACACCAACCACATGCTGTAAGTTTTGTTCCTCCTTTACAGACTCAAAAATGTTACCACACAAGCCCATCCCCACCCTGCTGAAATATGGCTCCGCCTGAGGTTCCCATCTCTCCACTGCTGTGACTCCAAGGCTCTTGCAGAGCCCTTCCCTCCACCCAGACCTAGCATTTGGATTTAGACAAAGACACTGGTGGAATTATCTGGACCATGCTAAGGTCCAGTTCTGACATCTGCATCACTTGTAATAATCACACAAGACGGAAGACATATGTGGACTTCCCCTTAGTGAAATACGCATTTTCCTATGCTACAGCGAGCTCTTAGGACATTTTGACCCAGTCTGGTATTTCCGATTCAGAACTCCCACATTTATTTGGGCTTTGTCACAGCCCCTTGGCTGACTGACTCTCTCACTCACGTGTCGTCTCCTGTCCCGTGACAGGGTCACTGGCCTCCTCCCCAAACATTGCGTAAACCGTGACAGTGTATTCCGTGTTGGGGACCAACCCGGTCAACTCGATGTCTGTGAGGGTTTCTCCAATTTTCATCTGAAAAGAACACACATAATGAAATCTCTGCCCAAGGTGTGTCACTCCTGCCCAGTGGCATGGAACTAAAGAAAGGGGAGCCTGCGGAACAGGACTGTGTGTATCCTCACAGCCCCTCCATCAACAGCCTCTGGTCATAAAACCATCATGCGTCTTTCATGTCGGGAAGAGATGATGTGAATCACACAAAAGGGGGCACACCCATGCACATCTGTCCAAGCAGGCATCTGTCACTACTTGCTAATTCCAAGCAGTCCACGGCCAGATGCCCAGTTTTTGCTTCCAGCTCAATTGAGCCGGGCTACTTCTGTTACCCTGTTCAACAGAGGGGCCAGTATAGTTGAAGTGCAAGTAACTTCTGATATTCAGAAGAACCAAGTCCACCTTGACACTCAGTTTGGTAATTCACTTTTCCATTCTGCGCTAACTTTTCTGACCCTGGGAGTTGGTCAAGTTAGCCACTAATCTCAGTTGTGTAACAAGAAGGTTTTTTTTTTTGGTACCAGGGATCGAACTCGGGTCCTTGCGCTTGCGAGGCAGGCAGCAGAACCATTGAGCTAAATCCCCGGCCTGTGACAAGAAAGTTTTATGCTTTAAAAACAGAGAAAAAAATCTCCATAGAAAAGTCTCTAGTTGCACAACTGCGAGTGTCATTGTCAGGTTAAACTTAACTATCTCTACATGTATCACATAAATGTACAAAAAATACTGCAATGCATCCTGATGTAACAACTACTCAAATTTAATAAAGACTAAAATTTGGTCATGTGGACTTCAGTTCTTATTTTAGAAAGAATGGATATATTTAGATAAGGTGGAAGTTCTTCCTCATTCATTCTGTTCACCACCTCCACCCTGATATTGATGTCTGTCCATTTTTAAAAATTTCTGTACACATAAGTATATGTATGTTAATTATATATGGGCCTCAGTGTACACAAATGATGTATCAACATAATCTTTTTTTTATGTTGAAATAGTCAACTTTAATTTTAAAATATTTTGATTCACAAGAATGAAAAAATTGGCTAATTAAATATTCACTATCAAGATCAAACAAGCTATATATAAGCTTAGCTCTCTGTCTTCTTTCCTACTTTTTTTAAAAATAACTTTATTATCAAACACACACACATACAGAAATCAAAACCTTTCAAAGAAGAACAATGCAAGGGAAAAAACCTACAATAATATTCAAATACAGTAGAACTCAATGACCAATATTTTTTGAATGAAAGGCTGAATTGCTCCAAAATATCTTTTGCTACTGCTTTAAAACCATACCATTCTGAGTTTATTTATTTATTTCCCATTAAGTTTATTGGTACATTTTAGGTATAAAATACAATTACATTCATCATTGGGATCTTGTACCATTACATGAGTATCTTGGTTCTTATTTTTTT
>NW_004624763.1:18015273-18057737 GCF_000247695.1 Heterocephalus glaber | reverse complement strand
GGGGGGGGGTACTGGGGATAGAACTCAGGACCTTGCAGAACCACTGAGCTAAATCCCTGCCCCACTTTCTACAAGTTATTGCTTTTTCCTCAGTCGATACTATCTTTCAAGATTTATCCCTGTCGACACACAGCAGAGAACTGACATTAATTCTTCATGTATTCTTCTGCATAAATACACCACCATTTCCCATTTCTCCACTGATGAGCACATCAGTAGTTTGCAAGGTCGTGTTCCAACCATTTGCACTGAGAACTCTCGCAAGACACTTCCCTCTGCTGTATACCTAAATAGCATGCATCTTCAGCACGATGAAATATTTCAAAATATTCTCTGAGTAGCTGTACCAATTTAAATGCCTACAGCTGCAGGGACTGATGGTTCTTCTCTCATCTCACTACTGCGTGGTATCAACAGACTTCAAAAAGTTTTTGCTAATCTGTTAGTTGTGAGCTAGTATTCTTTTCATTTTTATTTTTCTCTTTTCCAGTGAGACTGAGCATAATTCCAAAACCATTTTTAGTATTTCTTCTACCAAAGTCATTCAGATCAACTTTCCATCCGAATGAAAAAAAAAGGTTTTCCAAATCGTGGAAATAAGAGAGTATGTGTCACCAGCACTCTGTTCTTCATACTCAGATCCAATAGATTTTGTACTCTAAAAATTTTAGTCACTAGTGGCAGGTTTTAGACCAGGTCCAAAAAGCAGGTTCCAAACTGCCTCCTACTCCACCTCTCAGTCAACACTCATCAGAGAGGCAGAGCAGTCCCCATGTCTAAGTTACAGCAAGTGCCCCTTATAAATTAAAAATGAGATCTAAGGCTGGATGTGGTAGTGCATGCCTGTAATCCCAGCACTCAAGAGGCTGAGGCAGGAAGATTGCCATGAGTTCAAGACCAGCCTGGGCTCCATAGTGAGTTCAAAGCCAGCCTGAACTACACAGTGAGACCCTGTCTCAAAAACAAAAAAAAAAAGACAAAAAGAGAGATCTAAAATAAATCAATTAAAGTCCAGTATTCATAATTTAAAATAGAGAAAAGGCAAAATTAATATTAATGAGATACATTTGTCTATCTCTCAAATTAATAAGACAGAATTCAGTGTATATGGGCAAAATGGTTATTTATGAACTGCATATGGTAAAATAAATTATATAAACCTTGTCTAGAGCCATGTGGTAATAACTAATACAGGCCTTAATAATTCACATACTCTTTGAAAAAGAAACTTCATTTCTGGGAATTTATCCTAAGGAAATAACTGAGAAGTCACGCAATGATATATGGGAAGAATGTTAAGAATGTTGAGTATTATTTATACAACAAGCTATCTCCATGACAATAACACGAACTTCAACACTACTTAAATCAACAGTAATATACTACAACCGTAGAAAACAAGTATAAAAGTATTCTTTAGTGGAAGTAGAAAGACTTTCACAATAAATGAAATGGAAATGACAGACTACAAAACCATTTTCATTTGCTGCATTAAAAGTGCACTGAAAAAGTCTATTAGCCAAATGTTAACAGGTTATCAATAGCTGGCAAGACTCTGGGTGATTTGTTTTCTTTTTGCCAATCTGAATTTCCTAAATTTTATACATTAGACTTTTCCAGTGAAACATGATCTTAAGGTCTGGGACCAGAGCAGGGACACGGGCTCACCTCTTTCTCATCCCCAGCCAGCCCCTCCGTGAGAGGCGCGTAGAGGAGCAGGTACCCCGTGGCCCCCGGCACTGGGTCCCACTTGACGCGCAGGCTGTTCTCCGTCACACCATACAGCTCAAGGTCGGAAGCCACAGGCAGAGCAACTGCAAGAGATGTGTTTCCATGTTCAGCCACTTAGAAGTATCCTTGCAAAAATGGAATAAAAACTGACACTGGCCATATCTGACGGGTAAGGGAAAGGGATTAGGATAAATCTCAGTGAAAACCATGAAATGTTTCCAAGTACAATTCTAGATCCTCCATAATGTGACCCTGCTTCCTTTTCTAAGCACATTGTCCAGTTCAGGGCTTTGCTCACACCTGAAGCTCTTTGTACACACTGCTACAGCACTTCTGGGCACTAACGTGTTGCATGGCTTGGGTTTTCCCCTCCTTCAGCATTAGGAGGATCATTCAAATATTTCTGCCAAGAAGGGCCTAACATCCACGTGACAGCCTGCTGCCAGCCACGCCTTTCATGGTGTCTAGAGAACAGCCTCCACCCCTACGAGCCCGAGCTCGTGTCAGCCAGTGGCGTGGGGGGAAATACGCACGTGTCGTCTCCGTGCCCCGAAGGCCTTCGCTGGCAGTGTGGGCATAGATGGCAAAGACCGCTATCTGGTATTCAGTTAAAGACATCAAGTTTTTCAGGACCAGGGAAGATACACTTCTGTCCACCACCACCTGTTTAAAGAAAGTTTGAGGAATGGGAGCTATCACACAAGCAGAATTAAAAATCAAAACATGAGCATCTCCAGCGAGACCGTTGCATTACATATATCATTATTATTGATATCATGGCTTCCTTTCTATTGCACCATTAACTGTCCTTGAATTCCTCCACCAAGTAATGTATCTTTTATGGACTGGACCTGAAGTCATTTATTAATTCATATCTATAGAAAATTGTGTCCTTCCTAGGCTCACTGTCATCTATCCCCTCTGTAACCACTTAATCCACACTAGATACATATGTGTTTCCATAGTAACTGGCAAACATTTAAAAGGTCCATTAGTCATAAAAAGACAGAACTGTTGGAAGCACTCTGATTTTTTTCCAGATGATTTAAAACTTCATCATCTACTTCTCTAACATTTCAAAAAACCCACAAATCCTGCCATAATACAAAAGAGAACTGTGAAACACATGGAGGTCAATCAGAGAGCAGGCCAACAGAAGGACATGGGGATTTCACCATGCTCTACTTTATCATCTGCGAAGAGCTGAATACAAGGTAGGAGTGGAGAGAAGCTAATTGCCTGGCAATGGGTGCTCTCTGCAAACCATGAGAAATGCTGGCCACAGCTGCCTTGCCGTGGCCTTTCGCTAGCATCCATCTCTACAAATATTCAGGAAACTTCAGACCCTGTGGGACCAGTCCATTATATCACCATAGGATTTGGAATTCACAGACTTCACTAAGGCAGAGATCTCAGGCCACTCCCAAGTTAAAAAAAATAACTATCAAAAAGAGTTTCTGCCAGATAATTAACTACTGACACTTTTTCTTTATAACTCACTAATTTTAGGGGAAAAATGTGTTAGAAATGCAGACCTGACCAGTTCTGACGGTCATTTGGTGGGGAGAAGAGAGAAGATAGAAACACCGTACCTCCAAGAGATGGAAGAGCAAACAGATGCATTGAAATGGATTTGGGTCAACTTACTTAAAGTATGCATGACAGAATAGTCTCCTCTGCACACTCTTGTCTTGTTCTCACTACTGTAGAGGGCAGCGGAGAATAAAAAGTAGGGTTTGGAAACATTATCTCCTTATTACCTCTTCCGGTTTTCCCCCTCGGGTAGGGTAATACACGACCCTGTATTTCTGCACGTGGCCTGGGGCATGCGTCCAGTTAACCATAAAGCTCCTGGCGGTGACTTCAGACGTAATCAGCTCCGTCGGTGGCCCCGTGGTGGCAAGGGCTGAAGCTAAATTAAAGAAATCGAGCAAATAAACCTCTTTCCCAAAGTTATTCCCATGCACCTAAGAAATCCCATTCGTCAGAAATGACTATTGATTTCATGCTGCTTCTAAGGTTTTTGTCTCTTGGAAAGCTGATTTGGTAATTAATTCCTGCATTTGTTCACACACTTTGTGTCCATTATATACCAGGCACTGTGCTAGGCTCTGAGGATACAAACTTAAATCAGACATAGTTCTGACTCCTGGGAACTCTCTTAAAGGCACTGTGAGTAAGGAATATAAACAAGCATTCACTGAGCATGTGGGTATCTCATGGTGCTCTTCCATGCTCTTTAGAAATATTAATTCTCAGTAGTCACTATCATTGTCCACGTTTTCTGAGCAAGAAAGCCAAAGCACAATAAAGCTAATTAACTTGATCAAGGTCTCATAAATAGTAAGACTCGGAGCTGAGACTGGTTTCTAGCGTCCGAGAATAATCTTTACATCAAAGACTCCAACCAATACTGAGTATCTAAAAATAAAAAGGCAACTAACAGATACCGACCGAGTGGCATGCTGAGCCCTAGTGCCACATAAGCGTTTGCTGTGTGTTGCATACCTGTTAGAGGAAATGGCTCTATAGATTTGGGATATGTACAGCTGGGCAGAAAGGAAACAAAATGCAAAAAGTGAATAAAGATTTTAACTTGTAGGACTTCTCTTTCAGGTAAGTAGGAGCACTTATCTGAAGGGACTTTAATAACCACAATAATAGAAAAAGCCAGCATTTTGAAAGCTGACTATGGCAGGAACTCATTTGCATGCTGGGTCATCAGCCTCCCGTAAATGTGGGGGCAGGAGGGGAGCTGGGATCTAAAGTAGTCTCACTTGGAAGTGCAGAGATTTGCTCAGGATCCTGCCACTTGGGTCCCCCACCCAGACCCAAGAGTTCTCACCCAGGGAAGAACAGCAGAAGGCAGAAGACCTGATGTGCAAAGTGTCAAGTCACACCCCTGGGTGCAACAAAGGCAAAAATAAAGGCCAACTCTTAAAGTGATGCCTCCCCCTCTGTGGAGCTCACGCCCTGTCACCAGGGCAACCTGCAGACCAATGGCATGAGGAGGAGCAAAGTCCAGGCAATGCCATGGTGCGTCTGTTCCAGCAAGAATGGGTTGGTGCACCTCTCTCCATTCCTCTTTTAGGTATAACAAAAAGTTCCAGATACTGTATGCAAGACCATACAAGGAGATGCTGAAATTGGAAGAAAAAGGTAGGTAGTGGAGAGGGAGGACTCAAGAAATACCAAAATGGTGCATTTCCTTTTTTCTTTTTTTATTCATATATTCCAGACATGCAGTTAAAGTAGCTGGCAACCTAGGAACATCGATAGAGAGAGAAAAAGATGTCCCAACAAAGCCGTTCTCTCTAGCCAAAGGACTGGGAAAAAGCCAGCCCACCAAGTTAGGAACTGTTTCAGCCATAACTGCTCTACTCCACACAACGCCACAGATAAAAACATGGTCCACCCCCACAGGCGACAACAAAGGCTGCACAGGAGCCCAAACTTCCTCCCCTTCTGGGCCATGAGAGAGCACTCTTTCTCCACCAGGGTGGTACAGGGAATACTGAACCCTTGCCCAACACCCATGTGTGACCTCAGAGAGACCACAGGAAGGGCCTGCTGGACTTCCAGCCCCACTTGGTAGTAAGCAGGCACCTTCCCCCCAGATGCTGGCACAGTGTCAGGGGACGCCTAGTGGTGACCAGCAGTAGGAAGGCCACACGCACAGCAGTGCTGGTGGGGGCCATCCGGGATTAGTACTGAAGGAAAGGAGTCTTGCTTCTGTAGTAGAATGATATTAGTAGAAGGTTAATAAGTAGCCCTCTTCTCCTAAGATATGAGAGGAGACCAAATGAGTAACCTGGACTTCTACTATTTAGCAAAAGTAAAACAGTTCCCCCTCCTTTTTCCTCTGGCAGAGAGAAGTTAGGGGAAGCCAGAAAATCAGAAGACACAGCCATCCCAAAACACTCCCATGCACAATTCCAAACACTATGGAAATAAAGGAAAAAATTAAAACTCTCAATAAAGAAATAGAAAGCTCTTACAAAGAATTAAATAACATAAAAAGGAATCAAGTGGAAATTATAGACATAAAACTATGATGATCAAAAAGAAATCTTTAGACTTCATGAGCTAAACAGCAGAATTGAGTCAACAAGGAAAGAATTGGTGAACTTTATTCACAGAACAGTAGAAATTAACTGATCCAAACAAGAGAGAGAATACTGACTTTGAGAATTAACTGAGCCTCAAAAACATGTGGAGTTGGGCCGGGGATTTAGCTCAGTGGTTCCATCTCCTGCCTGGAAAGCACAAGGTCCCAAGTTCGATCCCTGGTACCAAAAACACACAAACAAACAAACATGTGGAGTCATGATGACAAAATACCTAAACTTCCTATCATCTGACTCTCAGGAGGAGAAAAAGAAGTCAGGGCTCAAAAAGTACTTGAAGAAGTAATGTCTGAAAATTTACCCCACACAAGACAGGGCCACAGAAAACCATAGTCGAACTTCTGAGAACTAAACAACAGGAAAAAGTCCTAAGAGCATGAAGGAGAGTTAACACCACATCCGTGGAAGGGAAACAGCTCAGGGACAGCAGATTTCTCATTAGAAACCATGGCAGCTAGAAGAAAGTGGCACTATGCTTTTCCAGTGTTCAGAAAAAAGAACTGTCCATCCAGGGCTCTATATCCAGCAAAAATATCCTTCAGGAATGCAGGGAAAATCCAGACATACCCAGATGAAGGAAACAAAAGAATTTTCCAGCCACATATCTGTCTTAAAAGACCGGCTAACGAATTTCTCTAACTAGAAAGAAAATGATTTTTTTAAAAAGGAATCCTAGATCCTCAGGAAGAAGTGACAGAAAGCATAAAAAATAAGTGAACTCCAATACATCTGACTTCTTCTCTTGAGTATTCTAAATTATATTTGATGGTTGAAGGAGGAATTAAAATATTTCTGATGTGGTTCTCAACATACAGAAAGGAAATACTTAAGACAGCTATGTGCTATACATGTGTGGTAAAGGAACTTGAAGGTAATTTCAATATTTCACTCACCAATGCCAGGAAGGAAACAGGATATTACCAAAGTCCCACATTCATCAAAGGAATAACAGAATACTATAAAGCACTCTACACACATAAATTCTACACGTTTGATGAAATGGCCCAATTCTTTGAAAGTTGTGAAGCTTTCCTCCTTAACGGGGAGTAAGCAAGAATATTCATTCTTAACGGTTTTAGTCAAGTTACTAGGAGATATGCTAGCAAATGCAATAAGGCAAGAAAAGGAACTAAAAGTACTGAGATTAAAAAGGAAGTAAACAAATTATCCCTGTTTGCAGACATCATGTTTTTCTACATAGAAAACCTTCAACATTTAGAGGAAAAACTCTTAGACTAATTAGCAAGTTCAAATCAGAAGATCATAGCATATAAAATTAATATTTTAAAATCAAATTTATTTCTATTTACAAGCAATGATCATGTGGATACTACAATTTAAAAACAATAAAAGTCAAACAAAGTTAAATATTCAGGTGTAATTCCAATAAAACTTGAATGGGGCATAAGTCCCAAAAACTACTGATGAAAGAAATCAAAGGCTAGCTAAAGAAATGGAGGCCCATACTTGTGTCAAAAAAGTAACAATGATTTTTTATTACCCAAACTGATATTTGGTAATTGAAATTTGATAGCTAACTTATTCTTATTGCTATTCCTATTAAAATCCCAGGAAGATTTTTTGTAGGAAAAAGATTAGACTAATGTTTAATGGGAAAGTAAAGAAATTAGAAGAATAAAATCAATTTTAGAAAAGAACAATCCTATGGGACAACTCAAGTCTACCCAGTTGCAAGACTTAGTAGATAGGGGTGATAAATCAGGATTGTATGACATTGGGAGAGGGGTAAACCAGAAGACCTAACGGAACAGACAGACCAGGGAGCCTGGAAACAAAGCATTATGCCCCACTGATGCTTGACACAATAAATAGTTCTACTTGAAAATGGACAAGACACGAAGAAATATTTCACTGAAAAGGACAGAGAACTTCAGGTGGAAAATAAATACATGAAGGATGTTCAACTTTGTTAGCTATGAGGCAAATGAAAATGAAAACAAAAAGCATAGTGTTGTATCGCCATGGATGTAGCAGAATGACTAACACAGAAAAACAGGAACAAGAACAAATGTTGGTGATAACAGGTACATAGAAACTTGGCCCCTTGTTCACTGCTAATGTGAATGTAAAACGTTATAGCCACCCTGGAAAGAGTCAGCTAGGACATGGTCCAGCAGTTGCATTACAGGGCAATATTCCAGACAGCTGAAAATGTGTGTTCACACAAGAACCAACACATGAATATTCACAGCAGATTATTCGTAGTAGCCAAAAACTGGAAAGAATCCAGACATCCTTCAGTGTGGGAATGCTTAAATACACTGTCCAACCGTACCACAGACTCTGACACGGTGATAAGGAAATGGCTGATGACACACGCTGCACCTTGAACTCCATGGAATTCTGCACAAAAAGCCAACCCCAAAGGTGACAGGCTGCATGAGCCTGTTTGTATAGTTTTGAAATTAAATGAAAATAGAATTGGAGAACAGGGTAGTGGCTGCCAGGGTGGGAGAGGGAGGCAGGGGGACATGAGGAAGGTGGTTATAAATGGCCACAGGTGGCCCCCTCGTGGGCACAGACAGGCCCTGGGTCCTGCTCACCAGTGATCCCAGCTGTGGCTCTGCAGGGCATCACCACCCGAGGAAGCTGGTAGCGAGCACACAGCCTCTGTGTGAGAGTCCTTACAACTGTAAATTTATGTGCAATGGTCTCAGAATTAAAAGCTTACTTTCAAAAATGGTCTATGGGTCCCACACTGGAGCAAATCATCCAGCTGTCAGAGCAGCCTCCCTCACCCACAAAGCTGGCCGGGGTGCTTCCTCACTATTCTGATGGTTCTGGTTTTTCGGATGAAAAGAGCACTAAGAAACAGTGCACCCCTGTCACCTACCACTCCAAAGGCCAAGGCAGGAGCATCGTGAGTTCAGGGCCGGCATGAACTACAGAGCAAGATTCTGTCTCAAGAAGAAAGAAAAAAAGGGACGAAGGCGGAAGGCAAAGGAAGACAGGGAAGGGGGGCAACATGAAGAATGGAAGTTTCTGGTCCCAGCGGACTTCCTGCGAGGCGCTCCCCCTGTGCCCAGGATGGGGCTGGGCCCCTAGTACCTTTGATCTCCCGGTCCTGCTCCTCCATCCCGGAGCACACCGTCCTGGTCAGACTCTCCACCACTGTGTGCATCAGATCGAACTCAGCCACGTTGTACACGTGGGTGCTGTCGGGCTCCGAGGCGATCTCCTGCAGCTCATTCAGGTCCGCGTTCTTCACGCCTGGCGTTGAGGACAACAGGGAGGATGGTGACAGTTACCAGTGGGGCAGCGGACTGACACTGTCTCCACCACCAGCTACCAAGTACCTGCTGCTCGGCTCTTTGTTTTGACAAAGAATGAAATGTGTAAGTTGCAGACACTCGCGCACACAAATAAATGCTGGGGCCAGTGGGACCAGCCTGTCATCCTAGCTGCTTGGGAGGCTGAGGCAGGAAGTTTCCTGAGCCCAGAAGTTCAAGGTCAGCCTGTGCATCATAAGGTGACCTCATTTTAAATAAATAATACACACATGAGATAAATTGGTGAAATGAAAATATATAGCTAAGGCTTATATCTATTACATAACAGAAAACACTAAATCCAATTCTAACAAGTGATTCAGATTGAAAGAAAATAAACAAGAAAAGGCAACAGCAAGAATGTATATTTTTGACGAAATGAAAGTGGTTATGTCCTGATAAACGGCAGCTGAGACATGATCTTGAGGTGCTGAGTCACCCACTTGCCCGCCACAGACCTGCAGTCTAGGGTTCGGTGGAAAGCATCTGATAATTTAAAGCAACATGTTTCATGCTGTTTTGTTTTTTAAAAGTCAGTTTCAGAATCATTTTTAAATGATTAGATACCAGTTTTACTCAGTACATCCTAAGAAGATGATTTGAAACAACTAACTTCCATCTCGTGTGACTACTGCAGAAGCAGGAAGTACTAATCCCATACCTCAAACTATCAAGTTTTAGCTCTAGATTTTTGTAAGATAAGTTTACTTAATTGAGAGGCACTCTCAAATGACAAGTATATTATTTACAATTATTACTGTATAGCATTCAATCAAAGAGCAAGCTGGGGAAACTTGCATGCCAATACGACTTCCTGTCAGGCCCACAGGAAAGTTGTGGTCCTTCTGCAGTGTGCGTGGGGTCCGTGACCAGGGCCACGCGCGACCCCAAGCTTCTGGACCTAGCAGATGCTGACACTGAAGCACGCTCACAGTGCCCCAAGAGCGCTAGTGAGTGTTCTTTGTGTCTTAGCAACTTCATCCTCACACCCAACACTGTGACCTTAGCGTCGTGGTTCTGTCACTCACAGATTAATAAACACACAGAGTTTGCTAGCTCAGGGGAGCAGAGCTGGTGATGGATTCCCCTGCACTGCGACTGCAGGGGACTGGACATTGACGTGACTGCTTTGACCAGTGGAAACCGAGACAGAAAGTGGGCTCCGGGGTCGGCCTCCCGGGGGTGAAGGTGGATTTCTCTTCTCAAGCATCAGCAGAGAGGCCTTCAAAGCCCTGTCATCTAATCCCAGGAGGGTACTGAGAGACGGACTTGAGAAGCAAGCATGAGCTATGCCTTAGATGTACCGTGCGGGTGAGTTATCCTCCAACCGCAGCACACTGGGTCACAAAGCTTCACTGTCTCCAAACTATGTGCTCTACGTGGGTATCAGATAATAAATGCTGCTGATTTCCAAAGAAAGAGTCCAAATCACATCTGGATGACTTCACTTCAAGCTCTGTTGAAAAGCTCATCCATTCACTATTCACAAGAGCACAGGATGGAGGGTAAACACATAAACTAATCCCTCACTAGTCCAGGTCTTCCGCAGAGATTTCTTGTGTAGGATGAAGGGAATAAAGAAAATTTGAAAAATACTTGACATTTTTTTGCCCGAAGGACTTCTAAAGGAGGTTCCAAAATGAACACATGCGTTAGAGTAACACTGAGTATACATCGAGGCTTGAAGCTGAGTGACAATGACCCTTTTTCTTCCTAGGCAGCTGAAACTGACAAGTTTGGAGTCATAAGGATATCCAAAGTATACATATTTAATTATCTGGGTGGTAAAATATTAAAATTATTTTAAAGTTTAAAACAAAAGAACATCCTAGAAGAGATAACTCTCTCTCCTCTTTGAATAAAAGTTTGACTGTTACAACTGCTTTGTTTTTCCCCCAGCCATGCCTAGCACACAATAAATAAGCAGCTACTTCTCGAAGAAAGCCTTCTACAACCCACATGTTGAGTGGCAACTCTAAGAACAGGCAAGAGAATTTTTCTCTCAGCGATAGCTCTGAATCCTGTACCGGTGAACTCCTGAGTGATAAATGTTCAGGCCAAACAAACTCGAATCCACTCCCAGGACAAGTTTCGCCTTTGTCTCTGGGCTGGAGTGACTGTGTGGTTAGGGTCAGTCCATGACTGCGAGCGGAAGTTCTGGGACTGCTGGCAAACATGGTAAATACTAAACAGGCTGCTTTTGGCCCGGACTCGCAGCGCTCGGCAGTTTCTATAATAAACGCCTGCCTCTGACTTATTCCACATGGTCAGTGTGGGCTCGCAGGATGTGGAGGTGTGCACCGCTGGATTAGCAAACTGGTCTGGGCCGCCCTGAGAGACACCAAGATGTCGCCCACCTTCCGCCGGCGAGGCCCCCCTCAGACAACAGCGCACGACACACCAGGACGCTGGCACCACGCATCTCTGGATCTCTTTTACTTTCTCTTTGTGAAAGGAGCATGTGGAAGTCCGGCCACATTGCTACAGCTAATCCATCTCGCTCATCTGGATAAAAGCCAAGTACTTTGTGGGCCTTCTGACTTAAGACTAAGGTAACACTGGTGTCTTAGAAGTTTTCTGAACCACTAAGTCATTCCACAAGCATTTATTGGATATTTGCTGCATTAGCTTATTTGTGGCACTAGCTTAGGGGTGAGAGGAGTGGAAGGTGAAGGTGAAGTTGCCGTCTTACCCCAGGGACTCACTGTTCTGAGGAACAAGGCAAAGGAAGAGAGGAGAGAAATCTGCCCTGCTGAGGTACAATGTATCAACAGAGACTTCGGAGGGGATTTCTCTGAGAAGTTTACCAACACCCAGGAGGAAGTGATTCCAGTTAGCAGCAGTTCTCAGGCTGGCCCAGGTGTGCAGGTACAAGACAGGTGCATTTGTCAAACTACAGATTCCCAGGCACTCTCCCCAGATATTCCAGTTAGGAACGGGACCCAGGCACCTGTATTGTTCATTCAGCACCGGATATGCCTCTGGTAACTGGTGTGTAACTCCAAGTAGAGAGTATTTCCTTCTGATAGAAGAAACGTCTCATAAAAAGTTTATCAACAGGAGATTGCATCATATTCCTGATCAATGCAGGGAAATAAATGCATTTAATTGGACTAAAAGTTGATATCAAGCAGAAAAACTGAAAATGTAAAACAGACCCGAATGGACTATCTATAACAAGCAATTTCAAATGTCTTTGGAGCCCAGTAGCAGAGTGTGCAGTGGCATTTTCATTTGTATTTCAAGGTTGCTTGGGAATCAGGCTTTTTTTTTTCCAGCTGAGAAAGTTCGCTGGTGTTGATTAATGGAATCCCTCCCTGTGCCAAAGAAAATATCAGCACTTTAAGAACGGAGTGACATGATGTAAATATTGTGTGGTGGTTCTGAATGTATGTCAAGTCTATCCTTTCCCATAAGGGTTAGTTTCAAATCAGTAATACTGCATATCTAGAACTTCAGTTTTTAACAATAGAACAAGACCCAGGCAGGCTCAGTGGTGCACACCTGTAATCCCAGCACTCAGGAGGCTGAGGCGGAGGATCAGCTCCAGTTCAAGGGGAGCCTGAATTACCCAGTGAGACCTTGTCTCTAAATACATACATGACTTTAATTCCTTGAAAATAATAAAGTGATCTCTCCCTCTAGGACCAAAACAGAGAGATGGCCATGCAGTTTTCTGCTCCAGGTCCTACCTGGGTCCTGACCCCGTGGGGACGTCGCGGGGCGGGGCTGTGAGAGCCAGGACCAGCAGGGCCGACCAGGCTGCCGGAAGGGCCTAGCCATGCGCTCCTACCTACTGCAAAGAGCTCCACTCCGGACTCCCGCAGCCTCCGCGAGGCCGGGACGACGTCATCCTGAGACTTTCCGTCTGTGATCAGAATGCCGACTTTGGCCACTCCCGTCCTCGATCCTGCTTCGGGTTTAAAGTTGTTTTCAAAAATGTAGTTCAAAGCAAGGCCTAGAAGAAAGCAAGGCCGAGTCAGCGCAGCGCGGCCCGCAGCGGCAGCCTCGCCACTGCCCGAGGCGACCACAGCCCTCACACCGGCCTGGCGGGGCCTGTCCTGTCCTGTCCGGGGCAGGTCCGAGGGAAACCAGCACCGCCCGAAGAAAGGCGATCAAAAGAGTTCACTATGGCACCAGCTCACGGGAAAATCTATTCCTAATTTTTCCCCTAGATTTCTTTGCTCTTTCTTTTTGGGAATGGAAAATGTAGCCATAATAGTGGTGTTACTGCAGGATAATACACTTCGCTTATTTAAATAATGGCAATATACTTTAAAATTCTTTTCTTTTATTAGTCCACATTTGTAGTTCATAAGGACCACATTCCTTGTGGGGGAACTGGTGCATGTAGACAACACATCTTAGTTCTTTCCTCCCCGCTCCCTGCATCTTTACTCCCCTTCCCATTTGCAAAAACCATCTCTCTCCGTTTCCTATCATCTACCTTTTTTTTTTTTTTTGGTACCGAGGATCGAACTGAGGACCTTGCACTTGCAAGGCAGGCACCAGCACCACTGAGCTATATCCCCAGCCCTCATCTATCTTTTATTTTGCACTTCATTTGTATTTTGAGTTTTTTGTGTAAGAGAAAACATATGCTAAGTAAACTTGTGTATTTGATTTATTTTATTTAACATTATGGTCTCAAAGTGCATCCATTTTCCTACAAGTGGCTCATGTTTATCCTTCTTTATGGCCAAGTAGTACTCCATGGTGTACGTATCTTTCATGAATATTCTGACTTTAAGACTGAGGGTAACACTGTTATCTTAGAAAGCCTTGTGACCACCAAATAATTCAACAACTATCTACCGGGTACCAGTTAAATGCGAAACAGTGGCTTAAGTGACAGGAATGAAAGATGGAGAAAACACCTGACCTACATGTGACTTTCTAACTGCTAGTTTAAAAGAACATTGAACTCACATCCAATGAATGCTAATGAGCTTGTATTCAAAATATCTTAACCTTTATAATTTATGTTGGAAAAATAATACCAGCACATTTGTGACTGTCTCAAAATATTATTACTACAATTTTAATCATGTTTGTGAAGTTCTAAAGAACCCAAACTTCCCTCTCTTTCTCTCTCTGCCTCAGATCTAAGTAATAATTATATTTCTGCCTTTTAAGACAATTCCCATCCAGAAAGAAAGAAGGCATGTTGCAATATGATTACAGAACTTTATTCTAATAAATCTTTTTGCTATTAGCAAAAATTCCACTAGGTCATGCTTCAAATTGGCAAAGCAATTATCAAGATTTCAGTGGGTTACCTAGAGGTCGGCAACAGCGCCCTCGCTGGTGAAGGTGAGTAATGGCTCTATGTCACATGTCCCGAAGGCAGTAGCTTGCAGCAAGGATAAAATCTGTACACACAGGACATGCATGAGGCACTGGCTTCCTTCTCCAATGCCGGAAAAAAAAAACAAACCCACAACTACACACGTTTCTCGTGGTAATTAAAATGTCAATATTTAAATATCAGCAAGCCAAAGATCCCCAAATAGCTTCAAGAAAACTACTGATTGCAGCATAAGGGCAAAGAAAATACTTTGCTTACAAATGTCAAGGTGTGTGTGGAGGAGAAAAGGGTTAAAAAAGACAGAGGAAATGAACCGGCAGAGGTTAGAAGCTGCTGAAGCTGATTGCCTTATTTCCGGTGATTGCATTATACTCTCTAGGACCAACCCCTTCCTAGGACATTATTTTCATACAGCAAAAGAAATGAGATATCTGAATTTTAACTTTTAATGCTGGACTTGGGGAAAGAGTCACCTAAGAATTCTTGGTGTTAACAACTGGTAATAGCTAAGTCTTGGAAGCGGCCTAAATGTGCATTGGCAGATGAATGTATAAAGGAAACAGGGTATCACACAGTGGAGTAGTATGCCGCCATGAAGAAGGGTAAGTTTGAGACATCTGTAGGAAAACTGATGCACCTTGAGCCCATAATGCTAAGTGAAATAAATCAGACACACAAGCTTCAGTATTGCATGGCTTCTCTTCCTTAAGAAATCCAAAATATAAATAAAGAGGAAAGTAAAAGATAGATAATAGGAAACAGGGAGATCGATTTTCGTCTAAAGCAGACACCAAGATATGGGGGGAGGGGAGGGAGAGGGGAAGTGAACATAAAAAGAAGCGCGATGTGTTACGTACGTGTCCCAGCTTCCCAAAATGAATGCAGTCATTACATCCTGCAAATATTTACTAATAAAAATTCAAAAAAATTAAAGAGAAAAGGACAAAAAGAATTCTAGGGGCCACTTTGGTTAAAACATACTTTGTTGATGCTTCAAAAGTAGTGAAATGAAGTAATCCACTATTCTTCAGCAAGACAGGTCGCCGAGGGTGTGGACTGAGCAAACGTACCGGTCAGCGTGTTTCCCCCTTTGTATGGAAGATTGCGCACGGCGTCGATGACTTCGTCTTTAGTGCTGAAGGCGTTCAGGTGCCACTCTATCCTGGGGTCACCACTGTACTGAGAAAGACCTGGGAAAAGACGAGAAAGTCCGCGAGCATGATCTCGGGGCCGCTCCCGAAACTGTGGTGATTAAAGGCTGCATCTCTGTAGTATTTTTTCTTTGTCTGGCTACCGCGGTCTTTTCAAAACATCCCTGGCATCAGCGAAGAGACTCACATTGGGTCCGGGGTGGGGGGCTGGGGGTCGTGCGCACACTTTGCAGCCATTTAGAAGTTAGCAGCTAATTAGACATTTGGCCCGGGAAAGAAAGACCTCTGTCCGTGTATAAATAAGAGGTGTAGATTTTTTTTGCTGCTGTTTATTTTCAAAGGAATAATATTCCTTAATGGCTTCTAAAACTTAAACCATGCGCCTTTCTATAATAATGGGATGTTATTTAATAATTTACAACATTGCTCGAAGATTTACAACTCTTTTTATTTTTATCTTGCCTAGAATTTTTGGCAAAGATTATCTGTACTATGAAACTATTTCCACTTTTTTTTTTTAAGTTCCATACTTTGCCTGGATGCAGTTGTTTCTTTCTTTCTTTCTTTCTTTCTTTTTTTTAATCTGTTTCTTTTTAAACTGCTGTGAGATAAATTCATAAAGGGCTGTGGCTTTGAAGTCTTGTTATTATTAGCGGTGGTGGTGGTGGTGGCGTTAATCAACAGGGAATAGCCTGGCTTTTCAGAGAATTCAAATGCATTCAGTTATGGGCTGAGACTGGCCCGGCCACGGTCAGTGAGAATGAGCCCCTGGCCAGTCGTGTGCCTCTAGGAACACCGGCCTAGCGGGCCCCGGAGTCCCGGGGTCACCCTGGCAGCCTGACACGCTCTGACCCCGCCGTGTCCCGGCCCTGAGCGCTCTCTCGGCAGTGACGCACGCACCGATCTGAGTCCTCCCGGAGCCCACGTTGAAGGCCGTGACCAGATTTTCCAGGAAGAGCCGAACCAGCCTGAAGTTAAACCTGCCGATGCTCCAGGAGCCGTCCACCAGGATGACGATGTCGGCGAGCGCCGGGCTCGGGCACATGAACTTCGCTTCTGCAGGGACAGAGCAGAGCCGCGGGTCACCCCGGCCTCAGGGACACCCGGCCCGGTCCCGTCCACACTGGGCCTTGCTCTCCCTCCGGCCTTTCCTGAGTGCAGGCTTCTAAAAAAACTCCGGGAAGCGCTGGCCCGGAGCCGGGCTCTGGAAGCACTTACAGCCCCTGCGGGCCTCCACCCTGGCCCAGCCTCCTGCAGCCCCAGCCTGGCCTCCCTGCTCAGCTCCAGAAAGGCCCGGCCAGGCCCGGCTAGGCAGACGCCAGGGAGCCGGGAGGAACCGGCCCCGGATTCGAGGAAAGACAAGGCTGCACTCAGGCCAAGAAAGGCGCAGACCTGTGCTCATGGGGAAGCCTTTTCAGAAGTCAAAAACTGGAAAAGAAACCAAGAATTACCCCCAATTCGATTTTTTAAAATATTGTACCTATGTGACACTGAGATTTTTGTCCCTGAAGATCATCCGGTAATATTTTGCTTTTGCAATTTATTCATTGTAACTCCAGATAAGGAAACCAGCCAGACGTGGAAGCCACGCCTGTAGTCCCAGCTCTCTGGAGGCCGGGGTAGGAGGATGGCGCCTGTGAGTTTGATAATAATCCAGCACAGGGTGCCAATGGCACTGTCTACGCTTTCCCATCAGAGGAGGAGATGCCTGAGGTAGGGTAGGGCTGAGTTAGATCAGGTGAAAGCCGCCATTTCTATTCAGAGGCCAGATACTGCTCACTCACTCTCTCTCTCTCTCTCCTCGCAAACAGCATTTCTCTCTCACAGTTCTGGAGGCCTAGGAGTCCAAGGCATCTACAACTATGGTGTCTCTTCAAGACCTACTGATACTGCAATGTTCTTAAAGTGTTCTATGAATCCTCTAAATGCAGAATCTTCAGTGCCTTTAGCAGCATGGCTTCATAATCTAGTCTATGCTTTTAAAGAAATGTTTGACTTTTTCCTGAATTTTCGTATTAGGATTGGAGATCATGAAGTGTATGTGTGCCTGTGTGTGTGTACAGGTATATAGGGGTGTGTGTATGCATGTACATTCATGTGTGCATGTGCACATGTGTGTGCATGTGTGTGCACACGTGTGTATGCATGCACATGTGTGTTTCTCTTTCATTTCAACTTCTTGCAGGCCAAGAAAATCTCTACCTAACTTGTTTTTAAAATGACAATAAAGTGGCCAGGGATTTAGCTCAGTGGTTTCACCACCTGCTGCGCAAGCGCAAGGACCCGAGTTCGATCTCCGGTACCAAAAATAAAAATAAAAATAAAATAAAATGACAATAAAGTAATATTTTGAATATAATTTATGTTTTGAAACTCAAATTCAGAAGTGCTCATAAACAAAAATATTTTTAACCTGAAAAAATGATTTAACCAAAAACATAGCTTAGCTCCGAAGTGGGCCCGGGCATCCAGCACACATTTTTATGCACCTCCACACCGAGTGTGCTTAGCAGATCTTGGGATCTTCCCAGGCACAGACACATGTGGGCCTAGATCCCGTTAGCAGATGGAATGAGATGTATTTGCCAGTGAACTACTCCGGTCTTCACTTTGGAAGCTCAACCATGCAACTCCTCCAAAGTTTATAGTTTACATTTTTGGCACTGAGTTCTCTCCTTTAATAGAAGAAAGCTACCAGCTCAGTATTTGGGATCAGCCCTACTGTAACAAACCAAGAAAACCCTAAGATGGAATAATGTCATGGGTTACAGGGTGGACATTAATTTGGTTTTTGGACATAACTAGGGAAAATTCAAATCTGATTAAGCTTCAAAATCCCTCTCTCTCTGAGGAAAACTTATAGTCAAGTGAAGACTGGTTTTCTTTCTCTTGCAAAATTGCTGGAAATATTACTTCACTTTTTAATTAACTGGAAACTCGGAAAACCTCTTAGAAAGGGAACACATTCTGATCATTTAGAAGAGTAAGGAAACTGATATTTTCTGTTTTAAAAAATTACTTCCATTAAACATGTTTATTTAGCTTGTTCAAGTCACATGGGATTCAGAAATATAAATTCTGTCTGGCCCCCAAGGCATAAAATTAATTGACTATAAATAACAAGATTGGATTGATAAATAATGACACTAAAATGTTAAAAGTTGTTCATCAAAAAATATTTTAGGGGGCTGGGGATGTAGCTCAATGGCACCGTGCCTGCCTAGCAAGTGCAAGGTCCTGAGTTCGATCCCCAGTACTGCACAAAGAAAAAAACTTTAAGGAAAATAGAAAAGTCACATTTTAGCTGGGAGAAGGCATGTGCAATAAGTAAGACTGAAAAAGATTCAGGGATCAGGTTCATGCAGAACCGGGAGGAGACCCGTTAGAGACCAGGAAGTACACACGCTCACTCAGTAGGTGGGAACTGAGACATTTAACTGCATTCATCACCGAGTCATCACAGTCAAGGCCACAATGGCATGCAGTCTGTGTTCATTCAACTGGCGAGATTAGTAAACTTAATGCCATTGACAAGTGCTCCAAAGATGATGAAATCCGGAGGTGCACACTTCACAAAGCACATATAGAACCACTGTGCTGAAAATCACAAAATTGAAAAAAGAGGCCCACAACTTTCAATGGAGAAATGTGCTGTGTTCATGAATCGAAAGACTCAACATAATAAAGATTTGAATTATTCTCAAACTGATCTGTAGGCTTAATATTATCCTTACCTACATCCCAGAAAGGGTCTTTGATTTTTTTAGACATAAATTTATTCTAAAATTTAGACTGAAAATTACAGATCCTAGAATAGTTAAAACAATCATAATGAAAACAGATGGGAAGAATCACCTACCTAATATTAAGCCTATTATAGAGCTGCAGCAATTAATATAACATGGTAATTTGAAGGGATAGACTTATTTGCCAATGGAAAAAACATAAGATGCAAAAATAGACACACAACTCTGCTACACTGATTTCAGACAAACACACAGAAGCTGGAACATGACACCCATGCGCACCATCAACAAAACGAGCCTTGGTCTAAACCTCACACCTTATACCAAAATTAATACAAAATGGGTCAGGAACTTAAAAAGAAGACATAAAACTCTTAGAAAAACAGCATAAAATCTTTGGAATTTAGGATTTGGAAAAGAGTTCTTTGCATACAGAGTACAAAAGTACAACCCACAAAAGCAAAAGCTCATGAACTGACCTCATCCAAATAAAATATTTTTGTTCTTCGAAAGCTCAAAGGAAGAAGAAATGCAGGAACCTGGATGAACATCAGCAGCACATTACTATTTGATGCATGGCAATATTTGGTGGGGGAAAAATTAAGTCACAAAAGATTAAATGTAGCATGATATCTCTTTTTACAAAGGTGAAACTATTAAAAAATATTCTCTTTTAAAAATACAGAGAGATGTGGCAGACCTAGGCAGAAAGGAAGGGAGAAGTGGGGATCCGAGAGGGTCCCAGGGGACAGGGATCTGGAAGAGCGGCTCTGGGACAGCAGCTGCAGCACATGGGTAGACAGGGGCGCTCAAGGCTTGAGATTGGGGGGAAGAGGTTGGGGTGCTCACTGTGCCCCCAAAATAATAACCAATTAAAACAAAAGAGAGATAATCCTATCTGGCCCGCATGAACTATTATGCAGAAAAATAACCTTAGTGCTTATGTCACAAAATGCAAGCCCCAAAAACCTTTTACAAAGCTACAACTCAGCACATTTTCCTTGGAATTAAGACTCATGCCTTGTTTTCTCATTTAAAGACTAGTATCTGTTAGGTCAGCAGAAAGATGCCCTTTCCAAGGATTGCAAAACTCAAAATCTATTATTTGGTTTTGCATTCCAAGGTATTTTTTGTTCATTTGTGTTAAGACAGGGTCTTGTAATGTTGCCTAGACTGGCTTCAAAGTTGTGACCCTCCTGCCTCAGCTTCCCAAGTAACTGCAATTCCCAGAGTGTGCCACCACGTCCCGCTCCCAACATATGATTTTTCTTCAAGATTAGTCCATATTCACTAGAAAACTGTGAAAACAACTTTTTTTTCAAATGTCGTGAACCTGGGTTATGAGCTCCAAGACCTATCCAAATACTACAAACCTCGAGGGCCAGTTTCCATCCTACCAGGCATGGATTCAGTGTAAGCAGAGCGTTCTGTAAGGAAAGGATGGCATTTGTTCTGTTGATAGGTTCGCTTTTGCTAGAGGAATGAGCATCTTCAGTACTTGGGACAGAGTTTTTAAACCACCAGGTTCAAGTTCAGTGATGCATGTCTTGACATAACTCCAACTGCTCAGGAGAGTCTTAAGACATGTATCGAAACTAATGTCTTCCTGAAAAGAGCCCAGATTCAAAACTCAAGACAAATAATACCATCTTCCATGGGCAAACACCTCATTCGCTTTGCTGCTCCTAAAAAGGAGGCCAGTGGAAGGAAACACAGAGCCCTCAAACTAAACTAAAGAATCCAGGGTTAAAAAGATAACCAAACACTTGGAAAATTTGGGCAAATGCTGCCTAAAACCCAGCTGCTAATGTAACTTTGACCTGCATTCAAGAGGAATAAGTATGTAAGTGTTTACTGTCAAAATGATATTCTAGAGTTTTTAAATATAATAAATCCTTTTTGTTCTCAATTCTGTATTTGAAGTCTATATTTGAAATGTTGGACACTGGATATTTATCATTACTGTTTCTATTGGAAACTGTGCATTGATGAACATCCTAGTCAATAAATCTCTGTGTGCACTGGGAAAAGATAAAGGTCAGTGGAGATAAGGGAAACGACCTCCTGAACTGCATTTTAGTTCAGCTAGACACTGATCTAAAGTGCAGATGTGAAGATACAAGAACTGTAAATATACGTACATGTTATATACAATGTTTTGTATATGACATGGATGGATAGGTAGGTAGATGGATGGACTGATGGATGGATAGTGGATGGATGGTTGAATGGATAGATGGTTGGATGGACAGATGGTTGGATGGATGGATGGATGGATGGATGGATGAGTCGGTGGATGGATGGGTGGATGGATATGCCTAAGGCGCTAAATGCAATTAAAGGGGTAGCACTCACTGTGTGAAATGGATCACAAAGATAATGGGAGCCTGGTGGCCCAAACAGAAACAGAAGGGGAAACTGCACAACTCCAGGAGGTTCAATTCCCATCATGCTCCACATGCTCTGAGCAGCACAGTGAGGAGGCCAGGCACTGACACGTCCTTTCCCCTCCACACCTGGAGTTACATCTCGAATTCCAGTGGTCAGCACTCCACACTGTGCACTGACTTACAGATCATACAATTCTGAGGCCGGGACTACGGTCAGAAGACCCAAGACTCCTGCCAGGTGTGGTAGCACATGCTATCATCCCAGCATTGAGGAGGCTGAGGCAGGAAGATCACCATGAGTTCAAGGCCAGCCTGTGTTATACAGTGAGTTGATGTCCAGCCTGAACTATATAGTGAGTCTGTTATATATAGAGTCTGTTATGGCTTGTTTCGAGATGTCCCCCCCAAAGCCTCAAGTGCTCATAGATGGGGCATTTGGGAGTGACTGGATCATGGATGTGTGATACTGGGGTTAGGGTATGCAATGACTGCATTAGTCCACTAATTGGATTAGCATGTTTCTGGGTGTAGCTGAATGGATTTACTGAAGATAGAAGTCCTGCCCTGGGTGTGAGTGAGAATAGAATTGTAACCGGAATGGAGTAAACGGGAAAGGGAAGCTTGCTGCTGCTTCCTGCCTACCCTGCCATGGACTGTTTCTCCTCTTCAATGCCCCTCTGCCATGCCACTCTTTCTTGGAGCCAGCCAACTATGGACTGAAACCTCTACAAACTGTAAGATGAAATAAACCTCTCCTCCTTTAACTTGTGGGTGTTGGGTCCTTGGTCCCAGCAACAAGAAAAGTAACTAAGACTCTGTCTCTCAAAAACACATCAGTAAATAAAAATAAAGTGGTATCTCTGTAGCTTGCCTCATCTGTGTCCACAACTAATGTGTTATTTGAAAACATCTCCAATTATCTGTCTAGATTTGTTTTCCCTCCCAAAAATATGCTCTTGGTCCTACAGCAGCTCACATGGAAACTGCCCCTTTACCAACAATTTTATATTAATTTTATTGTGTCACTAACATCTGAGAAACTAAATCCATACTTATTAATGCAGCAGTACAACTGATTTCCTGGATGGTTTTAAGATGTATTTATTTAGTCCTTACTAAGTATCAAGTGGTGCTTCGGACAACCAGGAAGATAACACCTTAGATTCTCAGAGAGGGGAAACAGACTCTACTAAAACAATGTTAAATTCAGAATGTTTAAAGTGCTTTACAGAAATAAACAAAACTTTATAAAGAGTAACTGTATTTGTGTGGAGGGAACCAAATTAAAAGTCTTCCTTTACTCCGTATTATTCCTTTTATATTCCAAAAGCGGTCGATTCAGGACTGGAGTATGACCGCCTGGAGGAACGCGGGTCTGTGCCATCGCGGGTCCCTTCCCCCCCTGCAGACACGGCACGGCAGGAGGGACGGCGTGAAGTCACCCTGGCTGTGCTGGGACAGGGGAATCCCTCTGCAGGCGTAACCCCTGCCTTCGCCCTAGGGGATGAGCCAGGCCTCCCCTGCCTGGCCGCCCTGCCTCCCCGGACTAGCCAGCTGTTCCTGGCGTTTTCCCGGAGCGGCAGCCGGGCTGGGAGGGGAGCCAGCTGTCTGTCCCTCGCGTCTTCATGTGCAGTCAGCAAACCTCAGGACGATTTCACTGCAAGTGCTCGAGGCTTTTGTGGCTTTGAATTATTTTCTTCTATGCCACTAGCAAAATATGGAACTAGACATTCATTAACGGAGACATCTGTGGTCAGAGAGCGATTTTTCACTTAGTCTCTGGAAGGTTCAACTCCAGATTCTGGACCAAGAGCAGAAGCTGCCCTGGGTCCACGCAGGCTCTGACAGTGCCCGGCCGGAGAGGGCAGCTGTTCATGGGCCAGGCTCTCGGCAAACAGCTCTGTCCTGTCAACCAGGGGAGTCAGGGCCCATCCCGTGAGAGCTTCCCTGTGGAGCCACCACTGTCCCCAGCGGTGAGAGGGGGACACCAAGCCCCCGGGAGGCGAGGACCAGCCTTCCCCGCTGCAGGTGAGCCGCGTCTAATCAGGTGACCCTCGAAGAGCAGCCCAGGGAGCGCGACTCCTCCCCCCTGGCCTTGGCCGTGCAGTGACAACGGGCTTCTCCGGCCTTCAGAAACACTGGCTCTTCTCAGGGCCGAGCTCCGGCTGTGGGCCTGGCCTCATCCAAGTCCCTCGCTCTCCTGGTCCCTGGCACGGGACCTTCTCAGCCTGCACATGGCGGTGCGGTTCTTCACCCTAAATCCCTCCACGCGCGTCTTTTCCACTCCCTCCAGCAGCGAGCCTGCGAGGCCGCCTCCCGTGTGGTCTCCCAGAGGAGGGGCACAGGCTCAGCAGCCAGGAGGGGAATAAAGAAAAGGGCACAGGTGGAGAAGCTCAAACCTGAGGGTGACTGCAAAGCTTG
This sequence comes from Heterocephalus glaber, assembly GCF_000247695.1. The sequence continues at coordinate 18,033,573 of NW_004624763.1, read as the reverse complement.
GACTGAATGACCTCTGCGTCCCTCAGTCCTATCACGAAAGATCCGAAAGAGCTGGACGCCAGTCATCCCAGCACTCAGGGGGCTGAGGCGGAAGGGTCGCCAGAAGCTAGGAGTCCAGCCTCAGCCCTGCAGGGACTTCATGGCCAGTCTGGAGTACACCGCGAGCCCTATCTCAGAGGAGGGAGGGGTGGAGAGGGGTCACTCAGGACTCAGGTGCAGCCATCTGTCCTCCAGGTGACCTGGGATGAGAGCCGCTGCCAGCTGCCCCTCAGGCTTGGCCCTCGCAGGCTGGCCGAGACGTCCCACGCACGCCACACCCCTCCCGCGGGGACTCCTCTTGGCCGCTGCGGGTGGAGACCGGAGACCAAGGATTCCCTCCCCCGGGCGGTGGCTCCCGCATAGCTGCTCGGAGGGGAGGCCTCTCCCTGCCGGGCCTCACTGAGCCCAGACTCGGAGCTCCACGGCCGCCCAGTCCTCTCCTTAGCCCCTGCGGGACTGAGGGCCTCCCGGGCCCTGGGGCAGCGCTCTGCCTGGAGCTGCCCTGTCCTTAAGTGCATTTGCATCAAGTCTGCCTTAGAACTGTTTGTGCATTTCCTAGTTGTTTCCCGATTTTCTTAAGCGAATGCTGGCTCCAAGGAGGCTAGCTTGTCTGCCCCTCTCTATTTTAAAATGAAATTCGCTTAGCTTCTGAAGCCAGGATGTGGTTGTCCCATTTATTTTCAGCTCTGAGTATAGGGCTACATTGATTAGACTATACGTTTGCGTTTGTTGTTTGAAGTGATTTTCCAGCTAGATGTGGTGGCATAGGCCTCTAATCCCAGCTCTCAGGAGGCTGAGGCAGGAGGATCATCATGTTTTTTTGCAAAATGCACCAACTCAGTTATCCCCTTACTCAAACTGATTAATAACAAACAGATCCTGGCATTGTGCAGTTTCTCAGGCCAAAACACCTGCCCACCTGCTGCTCACCATCTGCCCTGCAGGTAGAGAGATGATGTTCAGCAGAGGTGCCTCAGACAGGAAGGAAGGCAGGTGCCAGTGGAAGAGCCCTCACCCTCTGCTCCTGGGCAGAAAGCGACAACTTCCTAAACATGGTGACACAAGTTCTCTAAAAAATGAAGCCCTCTGAATGTGCACCTCAGGCACAGCTCTGAGTTCTTATCGCCAGGGAATCTGCAGGTTGAGAAGGATGAACCTTGTTGGAGGCCGGGGGGGGGGGGGGGGGACGTCAGAATTCTTGGAAGTTTTCTCAGCCAGAGAGCGAGGGAAGCCCCAGGAGAAGAGTCCCTGAGGTGCAGACTCCACCCCCTACCCTGGGGCACACAGGTGAGGCCTCCTGAGAGCAGCTCCGTGTCCTCAGCAGGTGTGTGGTATTTTCCGAATCACTGAGCCTGTCTCATTTTTAAAGCCCTGAATGCATAAACTATAGTGCTCAGCAGCAAGGGGGAGGGATAGAAATGCTTCTTCCCGCCTTACTGAAACATCTTTTCATGAAGGTCACCCTCTTAATCTCCCGCAGGGATTTAGATCTTCTCTCCAAGTCCTAACAATCCACACCGGGCCACTGAGGGTGTACTGTGCGAGACACTCACATAGTCAGCGTGCAACACCATCAGCCTTCTGCCACCGCAGGTTGCTCACCCACACACCAAGCAGCCGTGGGTGCAAATGTTCAGAAGAGTGACCTGTCTGCTCTGAATGGGGGCACTTTCCTGTCATTCCCCTCGGCGCTCACACTTCCTTACCCGGTTACCGCACACTGGAGGAGTGCATGGTGTGTGACACTAAGACTGGAGCATCCTTAGATTCTGCTGCTTCCAGGGTTTGGGGAGCGATTCCCCGTGGTACCTGAGGAATGACTGTTTCCTTTCAGACAGGAAGAAACACAAACAAGGGAGAGAGGGAAAAGGGTGGAGATCATTTCCCTAAGAAGAACGTTCTTCGAGAATCTGGAATACTGTGTGGGCTGTCTGGCTAATAATAATTATCGTAACAATAAGGCGGAGGAGGAGGAAGCAAAGGAAGAACAATGATAAAGAGGGGGAGGAGAGGAAGGACAAGAAAGAGAAAAGGAGGAGGAAGAAGACGAGCAGCAAGAGTGGAGGGACCAAGAAGCCACGCCGAGCACACTGTAGGCCCAGGCCCCTCCTGAACCCTTCAGTGCTCCAGTCTCCCACGTATGCCCACACCCACGCGTCCCCTCCCGCTCCGGGAGTGGGGTCCGGATCTGCCAGTGTTAGAAACCCGTCCATACCTGCACCTCGCTGACCCCGACCCCACTGAGCTTAAATTCCCGAGTCTCACTCTTGCACACTGGACTCCAGTCCTGTTCCGCAGACCAAAGGCCCAGAGTCGCTCTGGGAGAGACGAGGAAAGCTCAAACCAGTCTCTTGGCTATGAGTCAAGAGTCCTAAGCGTCGTGGAGGAAGTGGTCCAGGATGTGAAGACACCTCGAGAACTGTCGCACTCCTGGCCTCGACACTGTGAGCTCACACAGAAGATGCATCGCGGTGTCGCAGCGGACTCACCTCTGCACCTGAGTGTCCGGGCACTTAGCTTGCATTTATCATGCAACCCTCACAAGTAAGCTTTGGGGTCAAAGAAATCAAACCTGGGAGTATAACAAGGGGAGTCCTTGGAGGGTACATGAATGCCGGAGTAGCAAAACCGACCGACAGTCCTCGCGAGAGCAACTAATTCCTCAGTTCACTGGGGGATTCTGTCTTGGCACAGACCAAAGTTGGAAATATTCTCACGCAAGACTCCACAAGCTTTTTCTGAAGAGGGCAAGAGAGAAGTCTTTCGGTCTCTGCGGGTTGCATGCTCTGCTGGAGCCGGCACAGTGGGGAGCAGCTGCAGAGGCTGCCCTGACCTGCAAACCAGATGAGAGGGCCTGGCCGGCCTGGCCGACCTGGCCTGCGGGCCAGAGTGTGCAGACCTCAGCGAGACTAGCAAGCTTGGCCGTTTCCCCTCAGCAGCCCTTCTCTCCTCACTGTAGAAAAATTCTGAGGGAAAAAAAGGCTATGGTCTTAATTCAAAAAATTATTAAGAGAGAAAAATACTCCCTCCACTTTTCCTATCTGCTGCATAATCGTTTTCAATCAAGTTCTGCATTCTTATGCAAAACTCCAAAAATAACTAGAGAAAGCTGTTTGGACAACAGGGAAAATATCCATTCGTGCAAATGCACCAGAGGCAAATACCACTTCTGCCTGTGGCAAAGCATGTGGGATTACTGAAGAAACACACACAGTTGATTAAAAACAAGCTACACAACAACTTCTGCTGCATATCTCAGCTCTCAGGGTGAAAATTAAAATTCTAAAAGAAGGAAAATATGGCTGGTTATATCTGTGTCACTATCAGTGCTGCTCTGTCCTGGGGAGTCGTGGATCCCACAGGAAACAGAGCAGCGTAGCTCGGCCTGGATCCTGCAACGAGCACACCCCAGAGAGGAGAGGCCTTGTGCTGAGCCTGCGGTGAGGACTGGGGGAGGGGTCCTCGGTCTCCTGGGGCCCCAGCAGCACCTCTCTCCAGCTCTGAGGGGCCCTGACACTGGCCCGGACGTTCACTGCGGTTTATAATTTATTTCTGAAGACAGCTCTCTCCTACAGCCAAGGCCTACCTCAATCCTCACTGACCTTACACACACCTCAGCTGCAAAACAAATCCACAAATCTCTAAATCTGTGCCCACACCAGGTCCTCACCACCACAATGGACACCTTTAGATAGGACCTGTGTGCAGGGAGGTTCGAGACTCGGACATGTGCCCCCTCTCCAGATGCTTACTGTAGCGATTAGGATGGGGCCCAGAGCCCACCTGCTCCATCGCCCACTTCCTGTTTTTAATTCATGTCACTCACTCCTAAGTCAAGGAGGGGAAGGGGATTAGGTAAATGGACAGACAACCTGGGACAGTTTAGGAATATATAGTGAGAGCTAATAAATTCCAGATCCAAACTCAAACTCATACACAGATTTCATTCTTAATATTCTCTAAGCATTAAGTATCAAAAAGTGCTAATCAAATGTCAGCTGAGAATTTACTTATACAGTCCACATAAGATATTAACAAATCTTTTCTTGCAAAAAGAAACACAGAAAAGTCAGAACTTAATGAGTTTAGGGACTCATCAAGGGCCTGGGTTCAATTCAAGAAGAAAGAGAAAGGGGAGAGGAGAACTAATGTACTCGGGCAAGGTTGGTAAGCCAGGGAGGAAGGAAGAGGGAAAGAAATACTTCTTTTCTTACCCTTCATTACTCATTTTATTTTTGGGACCCTGCCAATGTTTTACATACTAACAAATTAAAATGACTGTGTTGAAAGTGGATACCAAAAACTTAGTGAAGAAGAAAGAAAAGAACTAATCCAAGATCTTTTTGACATTTACTTACCCCAAACTGAAAGCAAATGTTGAATTCCAGTTATTAGATTTGGGTGTTTGTTTTGCACTGTGTATAAACTGACAGTTCTAAAACTATACCTACGATTGCACATATAAGTGGATGCATTTAGAGCTTTGGGAACTGTATTTCTCACCCTCCTGAACTGGAGTTAATGCCCCCACCACCTGAGAGCCTCCTGCAGGAGGGAGGGAGCAGCTCGACTACCACATCCCTGCTGGCTCTGCTCCTGGTTCTCCTCAGCACAGGGCGGCAGAGTTGACAACCGAAGAACCAACCCCACTGAGGAGGAAGCCAACACCCAGGAGGAGACTCTTTCTCAGCACTGAAGCGTTACTCAGACACCAAGAGGGAGGCCTTGGGAAACAGGTGTGAAGGGGGGGAGAGGCACAGGGGTCTCCCGAGATCCTGAGGAGCTCCTGCCTCCTCCCCAGGAAGACCCTGAGGCCAGGATTCTGTGGTGGGGCCAGGAGTGGAGGCCGCGGCCCTCTGAGGGGTGAATCTGAAGGAGCAGGCGTTTAGTCCGCTCGTCTAATGAACTCTCACACCTCTGCCTGCCTCCAGCAGAACCCAGTGGTCTGTTTACCACAGGTCACTACCAGGGCAGCCCAAGTGTCTGCACTAAAATTAGACAAGGCGTTGCTCTGGTTAAGGGTGACTGGAGAGTGGTTCATAGGGTCAGTGGGTCTCCAGTTTGTATTTGACACCATTGTTGTCAATTGCGGACTTTACTGCTATGTCCAAGGCAACACAATTGTTGCTTGTCGATTGGTTTCCTCTGTATGCCAATATCCGGCTTGCATGGTGCTCATTTCTAAAGAACCAGGCACTGGGCCAAAGAAGCTACAAACCCCAGCACAAAACACAAACAAACCGAAAATAGAAACCTGAGAAGAAAAGACAACAAAATCCATCCAAAAGCTCCCAACTCTGTCAAAGGCAATCCAGGGGATCAGCAGGAAGGAAGTCGTAGCCCACACAGGAGAAAAGTCTGAAATGGTATCAATGGAGATAAAACAGCTCAAAACTGTGCCTGGAAAATTCAAAGAAGATATAACCAAATAGAGCATGACCCTAAAGAAACAAATGATCGGCAAGTCAGAGAAGACAATAATAAATCTAGTGGAGCTAAAGAAAGTGATGCAAAGCAAGGGCCAGGGATTTAGCTCAGTGGTTCCACTGCTTGCCTTGCAAATGCAAGGTCCCGAGTTTGATCCCTGTACCAAAAAAAAAAAAGGAAGAAAAAAAGTGATGCAAAAGACAAATGCCTAGCATAGAAAAGAAATAGAGTCCATAAAGACCTTCCAGACAAATCCAGGGGATTAAACACAGGACTGAAAGTAGGGGCAGCGGAAGAGACCGATGTGAGGGCAGAGTATCAGATCAATGATCAATTCCGAGAAATGCCGAAAGACAAGGAAATGTGAAAACCAAGCCCAACTGCTGCTCGTGACTCAAAGAAGACTAATAGGAATTAATGAAAAATCAGAAGACAGCACAAAGGGCATAAATAAACTTTTTACAGAAGTAATAGCAGAAGACTTTCCAGACATGGAAAAAGAATTTAACATAGAGAGAACTATGGCACACAGAACCCCAAATAGCTATGATCAGAAAAAAACTACTCCATGCTACACAATAATCATACCAGAAATCCAACACAAGAACACAATCTCATGTTCTCACTGGCTTACACCACCAATGCAGGCCATGACTCTGTCACTGACCAATGACTGCGCCAAGGAGTGACGTGAACCACCAGTGCTACACATGTGACTGTGCCATCAGGCAGCTTGTACTACTGTTGGTACAAATGGATCTAATCACTTTTATTAGCATTTTTACAGACAAAATTAATAAAAAGTCTTTAAATGGACTGAATCTAGTTAGTTGCTTGAATTTGAAAAATTATTGCCCAAATATAAATATGGTGTATATAATATGCATTTACAAGCATTGTACCACAAATTAGCTATATCAACACTTTTATACCATTTTAAGGTTTTCCTTGAGGAATTGCAATGTGATGACACTTGATCTTCTAAATCAATTCTTTTATTTGCATTATTGTATTCAAAGACAAGATCAGGTTTTATGTTCCCTATGGTTCAAGCCATCCAAGGGGACAGTCACGCATGTACCACAGTGGTACAAGCCAGCGGGACAATCTAATTCAAAGCAGAGCTGCCCAGCAGAGAGCCATATGAATTACAGCCCCGTCATGATTGTGTTATAACCTATTAGAGAAAAGCAACAAATCACCTATAAAGGAAAACTCACCAGAATTACAACAGACTTCTCAATGCAAATCTTAAAGAAAAGGAGATCTTAAAATGAAGTATCTCAAGCCCTAAAAGAAAACAGCTGCCAACTCAAGACTGATATGTCCTGGAAAATTAGCTTTCAAAATTGATAGAGAAATAAGATATTTTCATGATAAAGAGCACCTAAAGAAATTCATGACCACCAAATCAACACTCCCACAAATTCTAAAGGACAACCTAGAAAGAGACAGTGAAGTTAACAATGACAAAAGGCCCAGTAGAATGAATGCATCACATAGGGCTAGCAATTAAGTTGAAGGGGAGGAAAACAAAATAGCAATAAGAAAATAATACAATGAAAGGAATATGTCAATACCTACCAATTATAACTATTAATGTGAATGGACTCACTTGGCCAAAGATACAGATTAGCAGAATGGATCAAGAAACAAATCCAATGGTATGTTGCATAAAAGAAATATATTTAACACAAAAAGAAATTCATAGACTAAAAATCAAAGGCTAGAAAACAGTATTCCCTACAGTGAAAACCTGAAAACAAGCAGGTGTAGCAATCCTATTTTCAGACGAAGTGGAATTTAATCCAAAGCTGATCAAAAGAGGCAAAGAAGGGCCGGGGATTTAGTTCAGTGGTTCCGGCACCTGCCCTGCAAGCACAAGGTCCTGAGTTCGATCCCCCGTGCCAAAAAAAAAAAGAGGCAAAGAAAGACATTACATATTGGTTAACAAAACTATCCAACAGGAAGAGATAACAATTATAAACATATATGCACCAAACTATGGTGCACCCAACTTTATAAAACAAACACTGTGGACATGAAAGATCGTACAAACCTCAGTACAATTACATGGAGGGGGACCTCAATACCCTACTATCACAAATCAATCAACTAAACAAAAAAATCAACAAAGAAATGCCAGAGTTGAACTAAACCTTTGAACAAATGGGCTTAATAGATATCTATAGTGCTCTGCCCAAGAACAACAGAATACACATTCTTTTCCACAGCACATGGTACTGTCTCCAGAATAGACCACATATGAGCTAATAAAACATGCTTAAGTAGATGCAAAAGAATCAAAATTAGTCCATGCATGTTATAAAATCAAATGCAATGAAACTAGAAATCAATAGCAAAAGAAACCACAGAAGTCATGGAAATTAAACAACATACTCTTGCATAATCAATGGAAACAAAGGAAGAAATGAAGAAATAAGACTGTTCCTAGAATTAAATGATAATGCCAATAGAACATACTAGAGTTTATAGGACACAATGAAAGCAGACCTATAGGGGCCATTTATAGCTGAGAATGCTTACATCAAAAAAAACAGAATGAGCCCAAATAAATAACCTAATAACCTTTTCTAGGACATCTTAAAGTCCTAGAAAAGTGAGATCAACTCAAATCCAGAGCTTGTACAAGAAAGGAAGTTATAAAGATCAGTGAAGATATCAATGAAATGGAGATTAAAAAACAATACAAAGAATCAATGAATTGAAGAGTTAGTTCTTTGAAAGAATAAACAAAATGAACAAATCCTTAGCCAAATAAAGAGGAAAGAAAAGATACAAGTCAATGCAATTAGAAATGAGAAGGGTTTTCACCTTTCATCACAGTGGAGACTTCCAAAATCCAGAAAATTACTAGCAACTACTTCACAACCTATATGCCAAAAAATTGGAGAACTCAGAAGAAATAGAGAGATTCCTAGATAGATAGGAATTACCAAAACTGAAGCACAAAGACTTTAAAATCTTGAATAATCCAATAACAGGCAATAAAATTGAAGCAGTAATTAAAAACCTACCAATCAAGAAAAGCCCAGGATTTGATGGACTCACTGCCAAATTCTATAAGAATTTCAGGGAAGATCTAACACCAATACTCCGCAAATGCTTTGATGAAATCAAGAGGGAAAGTCTACTCCCAAAATCATTCTTGAAAGCTAGCATTACTCCGATCCCAAAACTAGACAAAGATCCACCCAAAAAAACAGAACTACAGGCCAAGCTCTCTAATGAACATAGATGAAAAATATTCAAAAAGATATTGGCAAACAATGTTACAAATCATCAAAGAAACTTACACCATGACTGAGCAGGCCATGGGACTCAACACACCCAAATCAATACATATAGTCCATCACATGAACAGAAGCAAGGACAAAAATCACAGGATCCTCTCAATAAATAGAAAAAGCCTTTTACAAAATCCAAACTCCATTTATGATAAAAACCCTGAAGAAAAAAGGTATAGAAGGACCTTATCTCAATCTGATAAAGCCATTTACTACAAACCTACTTCCAACATCATGTCAAATGGGGAGAAACTGAAAGCTTTTTCTGTAAAATCAGGAACAAGACAAGGATGTCTATTATGTCCACTCCTGTTCAACACAGTCCTCAAAACATAGCCCGAGCAGTCAGGCAAGAGAAAGAAATAAAGAGATACAATAGGAAAGGATGAAGTCAATGTATTGTTATTTGCAGATGACATCATCTGCAGCTGGATTCGGGCAGGCACATGGGCAACCCATGCCGGTTACCGCTGGTGGCTCTGCCTTCTGTGCATGGTGCTGAGGGTCCTCAGTGAAGGCCACGCCCAGAACAAGGGGCACAACCTGTAGGTCTGGTTGTGCATACATAAGTGACTTCAAGGTCACACGCTCAAGTGTTGACAGGCGTTCTGTGCGGAGGAAGAAGGAGTGGAGAGGAGCCAGAGGCGATTTTCAGAGTAGATTACATTACTCTTCTGACGGGACCCACGGCCCACAGCAGACACTCCCAGAATGAGCTCATCAAAACCATCTGACCTTCTGGCAAAGCCTGGCTCGTCCCATTTGCTTTGTCCACGGCCTTGCCTCTGGGCTTTGTCGGATCCTTCTTTTTTTCTAAATCTTTAACTGAAAAAAAGAATAGAAATACAGCAGCATGTTACATTCGGATCTAAAGGAAAACATTCAATGAATTTTACTAAAACCTTTGCAAGCTCTAAAAGCATTAGCAGAAATTAGCTCCGAGACAAGAACTCATCCCCAAATATCTGAACTGCTGTTACTCCCAGTTCATCATTCCGCATGTGTAGTTCACGATCACACTCCTCATGGGCACCTGGTGCCGTACACAACACATCCTCATCCCTTTTCCACCCCCTTCCCTCCCCTCCTCCCCCATCCCTTGATTTCTTTAAACTGCTGGATTTTTTTTTTCTTCAGCAAGGTTGTAAGATGCGAAAGACTCTTCATAACGACTTTGGTTGTGTATTTGCTCTGGGCAGATGTATCAAATAAACTTAACCCTTCAGAATGGCTGTAAAATGGGCCTGGTCATCCCCATCCCACACAAGGGAATGAAAAACCAGGAGGCTTAAACGTCTCACAGAGCCAGTGAGTGTTGGCCTAGGAGTCAAGCCACATCTGCAGGTCTCCAGACCTCGCCTATGAGCTGAGGCCCCATTCTAGAAAGATCTTAGCCACAAATACTCTCATTTGGAGCTGCTTTATCTGTAACAGCAGTGAAGAACCCCATAAATTTCCTTTCAAGCTTAAAAACCATGTTTCTGCTAATAAGCGAGGATCGTTCTCACTTAAATAAGGAAATATTCGGAGACCAAGAAGACTGCTGGCTGTTTCACAACGCAGCCCAGCCTGCACCGTTTGTCAACTCTGCACGCCTTCTCTGCTCCAAACCCCACGGCAGCTTCTCAGCATTGCTTGGCAGCTTAAGCCTTGAGGCCTTCGAGACGATTGCCAACTGTCAAGTTTCTGCACAGAGATGTCCTGTGAGAACACAGAAGCAGCCATGGCGAGATATTTCATCTACTTGTTACATTCATTGCATGGGGATTGCACGTCCATTGCAGGGGAAGCTCTGATTCCCTTGCTGTCTGCTGCAGGATACGGATCCATTCCTCTCTCTCTCCTGCCTCCATCTCTTTGCTGAGGGGGTTAATATTCAAAGCTTGCCAGGGACAAAGCATCCTAATTCTACTATTCCCATCCCTAACAATCTTCCTTGCCTTTCTGGTACCCAGAGATTAAATTCCAAGCTCTAATAGCAACAACAGCAAGATACTTCTAGGCCAACTGACCTAATTTGTTACGTCTAGTTTTTAAAATTGCATTCTTCAGCTTTGCTATAGCATTGGCACTTTGGATAACTCTTTTTTAAAAAATATTTTTTCTCAGTTTTCATAACGACATCACCCCGGTTCCCTCCTATCCCTCAAACCCTCCTTTATATTCTCATTCTTTGGATCCCTTTTCTACTTCCATTCCTGAAACATGACCATATGCTAAAATTGTCTTAACATCTCCACACACCCCGCCTGCAATGTCATCACCTCGCACTTTACTTTCTTGCCCTCGATGGAGAATTTCCACAGCTTTCGTCTTCAACCCTGGGCACACAGACATGGGCTGGGGTCCCAGTTTGCTTACATTTTCTAAGAAAAAACAAGTCTGCAATTTTAATATGAGAAAAATTGTGCTGAGCAAGGTTCCCAGTAGGAAAGGATTTAGAGGGGAATAACAACTTAGGAGGTGAGGCTTTGGAGAAACGTCACTGGGAAGGTGATGTGGACGGCAGACTGGAGATTTGGGTGAATTTTCCAGGCAGGGGTCAGCAAAACATCGCTGCCAAAAGGAAAAATGGGCACCTGAAATGAACATTTGCTGGAATAAACCATAACAGCAATATATAGATGAATAAGGAGAAAAATCAGTCACTTCAGAAGCTGGGGCAGTAGGTCACATAGGAAGTGTAACAGATGTGTTACACAAAGCTCTTATCCCCTTCATGAGGGGCAAAATAAGCAACAGACAGTCACAGACAAAGTGGCCTTGGTCACAGTAGTGCTGACTGTGCCTTCCTGTATGCTGGTGACATCAGTCTACACTATTCTTGCCACATGCCATCACCCTCATCTGCAAATGGGGAAACCAAGGCTGGAAAGGGTTGCATTGCTGTGGTGGATGTTGACTCATAATATCCACAGATCAAACCTGCTGCTACGGCTTGTATCTAGATGTCCCCCAAAGCCTGGAGCTCACAGGAGGGGCTTTTGGGAGTGACTGGATCCCCAGAGTGTGATACTTGATTAGTCCACAGATGAGGGTAAGAGCTGAGTGTGATGTTGGGCCTGGCCTGGAAGGAGAATATATAGATACATATCCTTTCTACTCCCTTGATGACTCGCTGCTTCCTGCCTACCCTGCCATGGACTGTTTCTCCTCTGCCATGACACCCTGTTTTTGAAGCTGACTATGGACTGAAACCTCTACAAACTATGAGCTGAAATAAACTCCTCCTTTAGTTTGTGGGTGTCAGGCACGGGGTCTTGGCAATGAGAAAAGTAACTAAAACACCTGCCTTTCTGTCTTTAAAATCCAAAGATTGTACCTTTTGTTTCCCTGTGTGTCTGAATACTGGACTTACAGAGAATCCGAACCCTGCACTAATTGCAAACCTCTATCCACAGCTTTGTCCCCAGTGTCCCCCTACATCCTCACTGTCCTGGATCCAACTCTGAAATGTTTCCAGGCAGACAAGACCAGGTTTTAGCTCCAGCTCGCAAGGAGCAAGAATGTAACTGAAATGCAAATGGAAAAGAAAAGAAAGCCACGCAGGCAAAGTTCTTTTCATTTCATTCTTAGAGATTATTATCTAAGCAGAACGTGTGCCTCTACCCTGCCAATAAAAACAACGCAGCTTAGGAACATGAGCTGCTTACATGTAACCTATCTCGCTAACCCACTAGACAGTTTCCCTCTGGTTCTCCATGGAGCCAAGAACTCTGAGGACAGATGAATTTTTCCCAAGGGCCTTGAACATTCACCACTGAGAAAGGGCTTCTGTTGGGCCGTGTTTCTTCTGCTGTTCAGTTGGCAGAGTGCTTGAAATATTCAACTGCAAAATTTTCATGCTTGAGTGAAATGGATCATTTTGCCTTCTCTCTTTTACTGTTTCTCATAGACTTTGAGAAAAATTATTTCTGTCACCTATGTAAGGATGCAAGGGACCAAAAAAATGATGTGCCAGTGGATGGGGAGAGGCTTGGTTTGTGCTGAAAATAACATAAAGAGCTTTTCCAGATCATCAGACATGAGTCTAAAAGATTTCCTATCCTTTTTCCTTCCTTTCCTTCTCTCTTTCTTTCTTTCTCTTTCTTTCTTCTTTCTTTCTTTTTTTTTTTTTTCTCCCTTTATTTTATTTATTTATTCTGGTGCTTTCTGCCCCTCTGAGAAGCCCCCGCACACCCTACGTTTTCCATCCACACAGAGTACAATTCGCAAACCGGTTCAAGTCCACAGCTTCCCACGTCCGCCCTTCTCCAGTCACGACCATGGCAAACAGGACGGCTCCCTCTAGCACCTGCCCTGGTGACTCCATCTGCAGCTCTGCAAGTGTCAATCGACTGAGTGTCAGAAAGTGAAATCCCTGCTGGATGGGCTGTGTCACTGGTTGGGACTCTATGGAAGAGATGAGGCACCATCCTCCGGTTCTGCATACCGACTGGGCATTCACCTTCCGGGCTCGTGACACGCAGCTGTCACCCAGCGAGGAATGGAAGAATTTAAGCCTCACAAGCTTGTCAGGGACACGGAGATCAGAGTGTGGTAGGGTCCAACCTGAGGGGAGGCTCTGGACACTAAAAAGCACAGGGAAAGATAACTAAGGAAGGCTGGGGACACAGGTGGGGGGCATTTAACAACTAAAACTTAGAGAATAGAGAGGAACACAAGAAATGAGGAAAGGGAAGGGCAGAGAGAATAAGAGCTCATGAAAGTTTGAACATAAGCTAAGGAAAATCCGCAAATCTAAAAAACACCTAGGGCTCTGCCCCTGAGAATAAACACCACAACTCAGCTCCAGGGCCAGCGCTCCAAGAGCTGCCCACACTCACTTCTGAACTGGCCTTGCACCGGCTTGCTCTCCTTGTCTTTGTGGTATGCAATAATTTGAACTGTGTAGTTCTGCTCCGGCATAAGACCTTGAATAATTGCTTTAGTTGCAGTGTTTTGGAGATTCAGCTGATTGGTTTTTCCTCCTGTAATAAAACACAGAGAGAAATCAGTTCTAAGGAATATGGTTTACACATTGAGAAGTGTTATTAACCAGCAATCGACTTTAAAGGCAAAGCCTTTTTAAAATTTGTCTTTATTGTACTGCTGACGATGTACAATGTAATATTTTGGCATACATGCAAAGGGAAAGATATTTAAAAATACATGTCCGTGTGTATAGCACTTAATTGGAATATAATTTTCATTCTCGTTTTCAGCTGTGTATCTTTTGCATTAGATTAAGCCATTGTGTACATTAGGTAAAAGCACATGCACGAAAATCTGTCATCGTAACACACTATTACTTCTATAGCCAGGAGAAAGCACAGCATGAGATAATAGAGATTCAAGCTGGCCCAGGGCATCAGATCCACTCTCTGAGAAAGAGAATTCCACTTGAACGAGGAGGGAGAGACATGCAAGGCTGAGGGTAATCATCCGCCATGGAGCCCGTCCTGGCCTCTCTACAGCAGTGCAAAGCACCCCGGACACATGAGCTGTGTAACTATCTTCCATCTGGCCTCCACGGGTCCAGGGTGCTGCAGGAGCCACTCGGCACCTGGGTACTTCTGAGTTCACTTGATGCATAAAAAGATGTCAAACCCCATGATCTCTCCACCAAATCAGACTGATCCTAAGGCTTCCCCAAAGATGCTTGCTGATTATACATGTATCTTGTTTGCAATCATTATTGCATCTGAGGAAAGTAAAATTAATTTAAGATTTCTGTCCTCCCAATAGGCACAGAGAAAAGGGTCTGAAACTGGCAGAATTAGTCAAATGTAACAGACTGTACTTCAATCATATTCTAATAAAATTCATGTCTGAAGCTTTTGCTGCTATTATCAGTGTTGGCCTTTACTAAAGGAAAAATGGAGCCTGTCTCTTCCCAGAGGCCATTTCCTTAAATTCATCTGTGCCCAATATGTTAAATCCGGCTTCACAAACTTCTTACGCCATTTAAAACTCATCTACTCTAAAGGGCAACAAGCAAATCTTTCATAATGCATGGTTCACTTTTTAAAATTCCATAGAAAACCCTGTACCTCAGAATCTCACTTTGAGAGCCATAGGGTTCTTATTTTATTAAAGCCTTTGAGAATCTTGCAATAGAAAAGCTTTAAACTCTGTCCGAACCAGCATTTCTCAAATTTATTTGACTATTAAATCCTCTGGCTGCATAGCAGTTATTAACATTCTGCAAAAGGCCATGGGGCTTTCTTTGAGAAAGACTGGCACAAATAATGCTTGGACCATGTCTCACGGTGCTAAAACATCTACAAATATCTCTGTGGCTAGCAGTAGTGATTGTACTTTCTGTTTACCAGGTGTAATCAAGTCCATACCAGAAGGAAAGACTTGATTGGCTTAGTCAATGCACTAGGGACACTGGGTAAATAAACCCAATATCCACCATGGAATAATTTGCTTCCATCCCCAGTTTTTATTTGTCACTGGAATTGGGCATCTGCTTTTGGGGATGGAAGCATCAGGTTGAGGTCTGGTCCAGAAACCCCAAGCCCCTACTAAGATTCTGTGATTCCTTGGGGTCCTTAAAAGTTCGGTATTACCAGCAATCAATCAGGAAACGTTAAAGTACTGACTACCTAGAAGAAAAAAATGACCTTTCAAGATTTGATATAGGGAATTCTCAAAGGTACCACAAATTAGTAACTTGTATTTCAAACTCTAGAATCATAATGATGTTTAGAAATCTCTTAAATTTAAATTTTCCATGATGCCTTATTTTAAAAAAACAATCAAAGAAATTCAAAGGTGGGCCATACTCCAATATTCAGTCTGACACAGGCTGGAAAATGAAATGTTGGGGGCCGGGGATTTAGCTCAGCGGCACTGTGCCTGCCTGGCAAGAGCAAGGTTCTGAGTTTGATTCCTGGTGCCGAACAAAACCAAATGTTGCTTTCTACAAATAAAACTTCTGCAGGCCAAAGGGGAAGAGCAGGCCCTAGTCTAGAAGTACGAGTTAGAAGTCATTCTAATGAGTCTAGAAGTACGAGTTCTTAATAAAAGAAGTTTCCTTAGCCAGGAGCAGTGGTGCACATCTATGATCTCAGCACTTGGGAGGCTGAGGCAGGAGGATTACAGGGAGTTCAAGGCCAGCCTGGGCTGCACAGTGACACTCTGTCTGAAAAAGCTGAACAAGGAATTAATTGATTAACTAATCAATTAGTTAAAATAAAATGTGTCCTTTTTAGTGACCAATGAAGAAGTCAGGTGTTTCACCTGCTTGCATTGAGATTTAAATCAAACACTGAGTGAGATGTCCACATTCATGAGCAACAGCACTTCCGTCTTCCTCGTTAAATCAGTCAGGGAAAGATTTCCAACAGAAGTCCAGCTTCACTTAGCTCTATTTACCACCAATAAGCAGAAAACATTATTGTACAATTATAAAAAGTTATTTATATGGATATGTCTCACAGGAAAATGCCATTATTACGTGTTCATTAGAGACCCCTGAGAACAGCTGTCACCATCCTGGGTAAGAGTCACCCCGCGTCCACTCTAGGGCAGCCGCTATGCTGTTTCCTGTCTATGAATTTGTCTGCCCAATGGTCTTTGTAATGTACAGACCCGGATCCAGGGTTCCGGGTGAGACCTGACAGCCCGCGCTCCTAACAGGCACCCAATAGTGTCCCTGCCGCAGCCTGAGCCCTGGAAACCTAGTTCCTCATCCTGTCTTTGTCTGCAGACAGCCATGTACTTCCCCAGCAGCGCTTGGCTTATTATGTGAATATAATAGACACAAAAAATACGAAAGAGAAAAATTCAATTACAGTGTTTTGGGGGATTAACCCAGGGGCATTCTCCATTGACCTGCACCCCCAGGCCTCTCCACTTTATTTTCTTTCTACATTGAGAGAGGTTCCCACTAAGTTACCCAGACTGACAAAGCTTGTGACCCTCCTGCCTCAGCCTCTTCAGTGTTGGGACTACAGGCATGGGCCACTGTACCCACCCAGTAGAACCTTTTTTACATAACTACTTTATATAAACCTGTTCAACTTATGATTTTCCTGTTTTGATTTATTACTTATTTTCACAGTGTCTGCTTAACCTTCTAAGTTTAGTGTATGATTGCTGAATAATATTTATCAAGTTAGTTAATTATAATATAGTCAGTCACAACCATTGAACAGCCAGGTGTATTACATTTTTTACATGTCAGTAAACCAAAAGTATTTACTCCATGCTGAAAGAGAGGCAGTAAGGCTTTGTGATAGTTTGGAAATTGGGATTTTTGAAATAAGGCCTTGCTATGTAGCCCAGGCTGGACTGGAACTCACAGCAATCCTCCTGCCTCAGCCTCCCGAGTGCTGGGATTACAGGTGTGCACTACCACACCTAGCTAGTCTGGAAGTTTGGCTGGAAGAGAATTAACTACATTGAATCCAAGTCACTCTTTACATGTTGTGGAACATTATCCCCTCGATTAGAGGGTAAGCCAAAAAGATTAAATAAAAGAAAAAGCTTTCAAATGATCCTAAAGCCGTACTTGGCACTATGTTTTTAATTACCTGTGTATGAAAAGTTGCTAATGTTCCAGAAAAGAGCTGATATTTTTACCTGAAGCTGGAGTCACCAGAAGTTTGTATCCACCGAACTTCCCCCGGGGAGCTTTCCAGGAGATCTGAACACTGTCCTCAGACAGCACATTGTATCTCAGCCTCGTGGGAGCAGACACTGGAAAGGAGATAGAGAAACACTCTAAATGTGCATAGTCTGCTGCATTTGCTGGCGGAATGGTTGAAGTGACATAATTAAAATACACAAGACCTTGTCAGCCTCAAAATACATTCTTTCCACAACACCATCACTGAGTTGATCAGATTGCAAAATAAGACAAAAGTACAAGCATTTGGTTTTCACCCAAGGAACTCCCATTTGCCAAATAGCACTGACCTCTGACAGTCTTAGGAGGCACTGCTCTGACTTCGTTTAACAATCAAAGCCAATCTTGTCAAACGCTTCTGTTAGTTGCAAGAGTGAATTATTCTCCTCGGAACATGCAAGCTTTTATGACCGATTCTACCGACCCATTGCCTGTAGGTTTTTCCCTGTGGGAATCCAGGGTTTGTGGTGCTAGGGTGCTTGCAGAGTATTACAGGCCCTGTTACACTAAGAAAACATTTGAGGAGACGATGACAAAAGCATCGAGGCACAGATGAAAGATGACTGCTTAGTAAACGTGGAGCCGCTCTTCAAGGACAGCTGATTTGCACCTGTCAGTCACGTGACGCATGGGTCATGATTCAGCCCAGAATACTCCATCTTTTTTTGCACATCACAGAAACGTGTGACTCTCTTTCCCTCTCGTGTAAGTCATTCAAACTTCAAGACATATTTTGGGCACGCTCCGTAACTGTTCCAGGATTTCAGAAGAAGTGCTTTAGTAAGAAGGCTTTTGTTATACAATATCTAAGTTCCTTTGTCAAAAAGCAAAGTTGGCGGAGAAGTCCGCGCTCATTTTCCGCTCTTCCCCACAGCATTTCCTCTCGCTTGCCGGGGGGGGGGGGGG
>NW_004624763.1:17977421-18009133 GCF_000247695.1 Heterocephalus glaber | reverse complement strand
GAAATTAGAGACATTTATAGCTAAGTGGATGCACATTGAGGTGATACTCTTAAGTGAAATAAATAGGACACACATGTATAAATGCCGAATAGTTTGTCTGGTGTGAGAAACTGAAAGTGTAAATAAGGACTAAATGTATAACAGGTACTGTGAAATAGGAAGAAAAGGGGCAAAGGGGAAGGAGGTGGGAGGGGTAGGGGAAAGGAAAGAAGGGAGTGGAATTAATATGAGAAAATGGAAAAAATGGAAATAAAGTCTTTGTAAATAGGGAGGGATGGAGGGCTTGAAAGGAAGGTGGGGGAATGGGGAAAAAATAGAACCGAGATGCATCATGTACAGGTGCAATGCCCAGTGAGAAACGTAACTGTGTTGTGTACCTACCATGTACCAACAAAAGAATTGAATCCAAAAGCAACCCCACATGGAACTGGAAGCCGCCAGGGGAGACCGTGACAAGCCCAGGGCCCCGGCCCTGCAGCTCCTCTCGGAGTGGGTGTGCGATGTCACGGGGACGGCAAAGACACCACCAGCCCGGGGTCTCGAGCTCTCAGGTCAGGGATCTGCACGGCGTGGCCCGCGTGGCCCGCTCTCTTCTCGGCTGTAGCCCTTGGCGTCTCCTTCTCCAGTCTTAAATGTTTTCGTCCGTCTTGGGGCCCACTGAGCACACTGCCAGGGGCCGGCACACATCTGTGGCCCATCTCCACTACTCTCATGCCCTTCCCTCTCGCTTCTCCTTCTGTCTCTCGGTCCCCTTCTCCTTTGCCAAAGACCCAGCCCCCTGTTCCCTACGACTTACCTTTTCTTTTGCTCTTTACTTACACAGTACTTGGGTTTCTCCTATGAGAGAAACCATGCGATATTGAAGCTTGTGTGTCTGATCTATTTCACTTAACGTTATGGCATCAAAGTGAGTCTGTTTTCCCACAATTGACTGGAGTTTATCCTTTTTTTTAACCACACTGCTCTTTTATTCAATGGAACATCCTCCCCTTTAGTGCAGTGTTGAATCAAACACGGAAAAAAAGCCCAGAGAAATTTCTGTAGGTAAAACCAGTGAAGAGAACGTGTGTCACACATCATTAACATAATCACTCCATGAGGGGTGGGGAGCAGTAAGAGGAACAAGGGGCTCAAACCTCTTGACACTGCAAAACATTCAGACGTTTGAGATTAAAATAAAATGTAAAAGGAAGCCTTCCAGGAAGGAGAGAGGAACAAATGGAATCTATGGCAGCTTAGGTGGTCAAAGCACAAAAATGACTCTAGGCTGGCAGGGTGGCTCTCGGTGGCTTGGGCTGTACCACCTGCTGGCAGGATGCAGGTGCTGGGCCTGGACATTAACCAGCCCTGGGCAACTTCACCAAGAGTGACAGAGACAAACGGTACACTTTAAAAAGACAAGCATCTTTGGGGCGGCTATGGTCCCTGGAAAAAACTTAGAACCAAAGGACACCACCTGCCCACGAGGTCTGACATTAAGGCCGTCTGTGCCTAAAACCATTTGCTCCCCTCTCCTTGGCAGGGAAAGGAGAATGGAGTGAAGGGAAAGTATTCTAATTGCAGCAGAAGACCGGGGAAAGCATCTCCTTGGATGGAGTGTGAAGAAAGGAAGAGATAAGAAAGTAACAAAGGAAAAAGAAAAAAGTTAATTAAAAATTTCACGACATGGAGCCAGCATGTTCCGATTCCGTCCACAAAAATAACTCAGGCTGCTTTGCCGAACCATCCTGTCCACCGGGGCGCTGCTGAGGCTGTCTGCCTGGAAAGGTCACCAATGGGCGCGGAAAGTCCTCATTCTCATGGCTCTGGGCATCGCAGCGGGGAGGGATCTTTGCTGCCCTGGCAAGGGGGTACTGGAAGCCATACTGCTGCTGGGCGGAGGGGCTGGTGGAGGCTGCTGCTGTTGCTGCCACGGAGGAAGAGGGCCAGAGGGAGGAGGTGGGGGCTGCCCACTGGGAGGCGGTGGCGGTGGCATCAGACCTTTTCCTTGATGCAGGCGATAGACCCCAGAGCCCGCAGGCGTACTTCCCAGGTACTGATCCATTGGAGGAGGGCCACGGTGCCCAGGTGGGTGGGGGCCCTGGTTCATCGGTGGTGGTAGAGGCTGCATCCAAGGGGGTGGGGGTCCATTTGGGTTGTGCTGCATGGGATGTCCACCATGTCCACCTGTCAGGCTGGGTAATGGGTGTGGGAAGCTGTGGGGGCTACCTCCAGGTCCACCAGGACCGCCTCCATGCATGCCGTGGTAAGGCCGACTCTCTGAAGGGCCAGAGTTCATCCAGGGTGGGCGGCTCTGGGTGGTGGACATGAGAGACGGTGGAGGTGGATTATTGGCAGGAGCAGCAGGCCTCGGTGCACTGGCCAGGGGTGTGGTGGCAGGGCCAGAGGTGGACCCCACAGATGCTGGGCCAGGGGCTTCACCCAGTTCAGCCATAAGGGACAAATATTCTTTATCCATCCGTGCTTTATCCTGAGCTGACTGGGGGTCGCCAGGCCTCTGGAACTTGCAATCTGAAGCAATGTGGCCGGCCCCTCCACATTTGGTACACACTGTAGTGTTGGTAATGCTTCGAGTCTATGAGCTCTGCCAGGGTCTTAAGATCCTGTTATCATCTTCTCTAAGGGTGCCATTCAAAAGAGTCAACTCTGGAAGCTGCATCTTCCGTAGATCATTCTGGTCCTCTGGGGTCTCAATGCCCTGCTTCAGAGTGTTTCTGATCTGTTCTACTGCCTTTTTGACATTCTCCATTGTATTGGCAGTGACTAGAGCACGAAGTGGCTCATCTTCCCCTGGCAACATCTGGCCATCTTTGCGTCCAACCTTTCCTTCTTTCACAGATCCTTTTCCCCGGATCACGATCTTGGCATTACACTCCTTCTCAATGTTCTTCAGGGTATTCCCTCTTGGTCCAATTAGCAGCCCTACGAAGTTGATTTCTGGATATTCATCTTGGGGAATCATTACTTTATCGCTCACACGAGTTACTGGAGGTTTGTAATCTGCAGGCGGTTTGAAATCGGGGTTGAGGGCAACCATCTCCGTGATGAAGTTGTGCCTCTCCTCTTCAAGCTTCTTGCGGGTACGGAACTCTCGAGTATTAAGCCGCTTCCCCTCACTATTGTAGATGGGCTCAGGGGAAGGGGACCTGTCCTCAGGGTTAGGGGGGATGCCCAGGTCTCCTGTGCGCAGTTTACGAGTCAGGTCTTCTATCCGCAGTTGCACTATGTAAGCTCTTTCTTGTTCCTGAGTAAGTCCACGGGGAATAACTGTAGGCATTCCTGGAATCACTGTCTTCGGTTCCATTGTATCTTGTTTCCAGCGGCTCCTCTTCCGTTTCTTACTTGGGAAGTCCAGCGGCGCGGCGTTCACTCCGGTCGCCATGGCGCCCCCAGGGACTGGCACCGGTGGCGGATCTTCCTTGGCGGTGGCGGCGGACCGCGCTGCGGCGGAGCGCGCAAATCCAGTCCTCTGACGCGAGACGCACAAAGAGGGAGGAGAGAGGGCGCCGCGGGGGCGGGCTGGGGCTGCGGGGCTGCAGCCTGCGATTGGCGGAGCCTTCGTTCCTCTCCATGCGCGCTGGGATTGGCCGAGCCGTTAGGTTCGGGGAAGAAATAGCGGCGGAGCCCGGTGGGCGGGCTGGGAGGTGTCGCGGCGCGCGCTTCATTTGTTACTGCGCGGACTAAGCTTGGAGGCCAGGAAGCAAGTTTATCCTTTTTTATGG
Source organism: Heterocephalus glaber (assembly GCF_000247695.1). Next base: position 18,005,411 of record NW_004624763.1, on the reverse strand, counting down.
CAGAGTAGTACTCCGTCGAGTGCAATACTAGTCTTCAAATGCTGTCTGAGTTAATAGCCCTCAGCATCTCTTAGTCAACTGCCAAGCTTCTCGGGCTCCAGCAGGGACAGGAGGGACCATCACGGATGACGTGGATGGTGGTCTAGAACCCGGAGCACCAGTGATTTCCAGGAGATTTGCTCGAGGAAGCAAAGTGTGAGGCAAATACAACCAGCATCGAGATGTAAAGTTTGACTTGTGGCAGATGAAATGTGCCGAGAATCCCGGAGAAGCCAGCAAACTCATCGAGTGCACGGTGACATGGGGCCTTGTGAACGTCGGAGGATGTGGGCTTCACCGAGAGGGCAGCAGGAGGGAGACCGACTGTCTTCTCTACCCGGCCTGAGGCTTGGTGCTGAAAGGGCAGGCTCTCACTCTCTGTGTTGTGCTGTGAGGTAAGGAACACCACCTCTATAGCCAAGAATTTCACTGCAACCATTCCCACGGGCCCCTGGGGGCAGGAAAGACGCTTCAGTGTCACCTTGTGGAGCCTCACTGTTCTGAAGCATCATCTATAACCTGAATGCTTGTTAAACAGTTAGTTCCCTGGGCGGGGATTTAGCTCAGTGGTTCTGGTGCCTACAGCGCAAGCACAAAGTCTCGAGTTCAATCCCTGGTACCAAAAAAACCAGAAAACAAAAACAGTTCTCCATAGTTTCCTCCTCCTTTCTTCTCTCTCTCTCCCTCTCCTCTGTCTCTCTCACCTTTCAACTCAGTTGAAGTCCTACTGCTTTGACGAGGGACAGTCTTTAGAAAGACTGATTTCCGATGCAGTCTGCACCTTCATTTTGCTTTCCACCCAGGGCTGCTGCCGAGGTCCCCTGGTCCCCTCTTCCCTTCCTAACTGCAACTCGGTTTGCTCGCAGGAGGCACCTCCACAGCGCCCTAGCTGAGGTGGGCGGGACCCCCGCAGGGCCCGGCCACTGGGCCCAGAAGCCCGAAGTCCCGGCTTGGGGGCTTCGCTCTGATGATGCTCTGCGGACGGGGGGCACTGGTCCTCGCGGCTCCGGGGGCTGCTGGATCCCTGTCATTTTCAGGCTTATTATTTAATTTTTATTTTGATTATGTGAGCTGCCGCACCGCCTACTGGTAAGCTCATTTTTGCTGAATTGACCAGAGAAAGTGCGTTTCACACGCAACCCAGAATCTCTCCGTGGTAGGAACACTGCTCAGAGGTCATGCGGACATTTCCCTCTCTGAACCACAGTCCAGGGCCCCCAACGGAAGGGACAACCCATACATTTATTTTTAAAGTCCTTTAACCAGCACGAAAATGTGTGACTGCTTTTCTAAGTGATCTACAAAAACAAAAACTGAAAACGCTTAGCTTTCTTTGTCACTCATTTTTCATTTAAATACATTACCCAAATGTTTTATAAGGAGAGCAGTTAAATTTTGAGAGATGTTTACTGTGGGATATGCTAACAAGGGGCTTTTAATCTTCTTTAGAATCCAATATGTTCTACTATCACAATCTATTAAAAAGATGATGAAAATAGTACTAAGGGAAATATTCTCAATTCCCAAGTATGTGAGTCTGCTAATGACAGCAAACAATATGTGCAAATGCATTAATACAGGCTCTTTTTTGTTGTTGTTGTTGTTACTGGGGATCAAACTCGGGATCTTGCACTTGTGAGGAAGGCGGCGGAACCACTGAATTAAATCCCCAGAGCCTGCCCTTTTTTTTTTTTTTTTTTTGAGACAGGATCTCACTGTGTAGTTCAGGCTGTCCTTGAATTCACTATGTATCGAAGACTGGCCTCACACTCAGGATCCTCCTGCCTCAGCCTCCCAAGTGCTGGGATTATAGGCATATGCCACTGCGCTCGGCTCCAGGGTCTTTAAATCTAGCTCCAAGCCAAAACCCCCATGTCTCAGGCCTTGGGGCTTTTGAATGACAGGTACTTTACCTTCAACAATTTTCTCGTAGCAACATAAAACAAACATCACCAGAACCAAGTGCGTATTTGCTGTGCAATTCTGAAGGTGCGGATGCCGTCAGTCTGTCATTGCTGTACATATCCCCTCAGCCAACACAGTGTTACTTCTTCTACATTCAGTTCATTTCTCAATTTGTCACATAAAAATGCCCAAAACTTCCAGCATCTCTGACCATTAGAGAAATGCAAATTAAAACAACACTGAGAGTCCCTCTGACTCGAGGAAGAGCAGCCATCATGTAGAAATCAAGTAGTAACAAATGCCGGTGAGGTTGCAGGGAAATATGAGCCCTTCTGCACTGCTGGTGGGAGTGCAAACTGGTGTGATCGCTATGGAAATCTGTATGAAGATTCCTCAGCGAAACCTGAAATTCCATTTGGCCCAGCTATTCCCCTTCTAGGTATCTTCCTGAAAGAGTTTAAGATGTCACGTTACAGTGGTCCATGCACACTGGTGTGTTTATAGCGGCATAACTCACAATAACTAAATCTTGGAAGCAGCCTGTATGTCCATCAGCAGATGAATGGATAAAGAAAATGTGGTACCGAAACATGATGGAGTACTACTCTGCCACAAAGAAGGATAAACTTGGTCATTTGAAGGAAAGTGGGTGCACTTTGAGACAACTACCCCAGCCAATGTGGGTTCACCACCTCTGGAAAGACAAACTTCTTTCATAAAATACTATGTGGAGAGACTATGTGATGAAGGGCATTCTGGTGAGCAGCAATTCATGGAGGAGAATTAATTTCCTATGTCCTTTTAATATTAGCTGATCTAATCCCCATTGCTGCTCTACAATTGTGGTGGCTTAAAACAGCGGATGCTTTTTATCTAACAGTCCTGAGGGCCAGAAGTCTGAGCCGGGTGTCCTGGGCTAAGATCAGGTGCTGCAGGGAGGGTTCCTTCCTCAGCAGTCTCGGGGTCCCCATTTCCTGGGTTCCCCCACTTCTGCGGTTGCACAGATTCCCAGCTCATGGCCCTCCAACTGTGAAGCCAACAGTGGCCACCATGCCTGTCTCACATGGCATCCACTGTCAGCTCCTCTGTCCGCTCTTCCACATCAGATCCCCTCTGACTCTGCTGGGGCCCCCCAGATAGCCCAGGTGATCCCACTGATTAAGGGAGATCAGCTGATCAACTTCCCTCACTCCCAACCCTAGTCCGCCGGGCCCATTCCCAGGCTGCAGAGAGCAGAACGGGCCGCCCTGCAGGCAGATTCTTCTGCCTGCTTCAATGTCTGTTTTCTCTTTTTCCTACTTCGTCCACAAACATGGCTTTCGAGATGTTCATCTTGCTTTGCGAATCAGCATCAGAACCAGCCAGCCCACAGGAATACACTACAATATTTGCTTTAAAAGCAGGAATTCAATCCAGTAAAGCAATTCCTGCTCTCTCTTTCTTCCTCGTAATCAATCATGTAAATGAGCGGTGTTGTGGGACAAGTGAGACACGTCTGCGGGAAGACCTTGTGGATTTTCCTAAACACCAGGCCAGCATCTGAAGCCTTCCTTGCTTCCCCAGCAGCAGCTGGCTCGTGCACCTTGACGCCTTCGGCCGCCTTCACTGCTCACTCACACCCCCACGCTCTGCAGAGTTGCCTCTGCTTTGGGGACACTTTCAATCTGGCATTTCTCTTCTACTAAATCCTTCATCGCTGGCGTGCCGAAGCCCGCTCCTCACTTCTGTCCAGTTTTCCTTTTCCAGCTCCCCTGCCAGGGCTTCTCAGCTAATTCCAACACATGATGCAGTTCGAATATCACCTCTTCTCCTGATCTCTTCCCCTTAAACTCCTTTGCAGCCGTCTCCAGGCAGAGGTCCTCGACACCTTAAGCTTCAAGGATGCATCTGAGGCTGAACCTGTTACCTTCTGCTCTATAAATATTGCGCCACTAGGGCCGGGGATTTAGCTCAGTGGTTTCGCCGCCTGCTGCGCAAGCGCAAGGACCCGAGTTCGATCCCCGGTACCAAAAAAAAAAAAAAAAAATACTGCACCATCTGTTCATCTCTTCAGCAGAGGCCTACTCCAGGGGAAGCAGCGTTTCGAGCTGGAGATGCAAATACTGCGGCAGACTCAGGAACACATCACCCAGAGCCGCCCCAGTGCGGGGTCCACTCGGCTCCAACAAGAGCCAGTGTCCTCTTTGAGGGTGCCCTGTTCCCCGTCTCCACATTCTGCCTGCAAACGAGTTGTGCATTTTCCAGCCCTTCCGTAATTCTCGGGTTAAGGCGCCTCTCCGTGATCACGTGACCTACTTCAGCTACTCGGTGCCTGTTTCCTGAACAATGTACTCTTTGAAGGTCTGGCTTGCCTTATTTATCTGTCTCTTACGCCCTTGTTTGTTACTAGTAGAAGTAATATCATCGGTATTTTTATCAAAGTATTTTTGTAAAAAAAGAGCGTTGCTAAAGTCTCCCACAGTCTGCTGTCCATAGGCTCACCCAGCCTTACTCTGCACCCCAACCCCGCAGCATTTCTCTTTGATTTATTTGCCTATTCTCCTGTCTCTCTAGTGAGAGCAAGCTGCTTGGAGGCAAAAATCATCATCATGTCATCATCATCATATCATCATCATCTCATTCAGCTTGTCTCTTGACCTGGACACAGAACGCACCCCCGTTAAGTGCTCAATTAAAACTAAACTTGGCCATGCATGTCCGGTGTGCAGCCTCTTTGGAGGATCCCGGAAGAACCCCGAGGCCAATCGCCGCCTGAGCAACCATTCTGAATTAAGCCGGCTGACACGCAGCTCTGGGGGTTTGTGGTCTGCTCCACTTCGCTCCTTGGGACCTGCATCTCGCATCCTTGAGTTTAGAGAGCGTTATCTAGGATTCCCATTATTGCTCTTCCAGCCGTCCCCACTGAAAATACTCTTTATCCAGTGTAAACAAGAGGAGCAGAATTTGTCTACGAACTGCGTGCCGTGTGTTCGGTGAAGCAGTGGGAAATGCGCTCATGAGAGGTATTTCCCTCCAGCACTGCAGCTCTGCAGGAGAATCATGTTTGTCCAGCATGTCACGTTACGCACACTGGACTGTGGGGGACACCTACTCCAGAGCTCGCAAAGCTTTCTGTAAAGGGACAGACTGGTTTGGAGGGACACACACATCAGTCATCACTGCTCAACTCTGCCACTGTAGAATGAAAGCACAAACAAGTGTGCGTGGCTGTGCTCCAATAAAACTTAATGGAATCAACAACTGAGACCTCATCATATTAAAAAGCCTTCGCACAGCAAGAGAAACCACCAACCGAGTGAAGAGAAAACCCACAGTGTGGGAAAAAAATTTACCAGCTATTCCTCAGACAAAGGACTACTCTCTAGAATATATAAAGAACTAAAAAAAACAGGCCCCCAAATTTAAAGACCCAATCCAAAAATGGGCATCTGAAATGGACACTTCTCAGAAGAAGAAGTAGAAAAGGCAAATAAACATAAGAAAAAATGTTCAACATCACTGGTCATTTGAGAGATGCAAATGAAAACAACACTGAGATTCTACCTCACCCCAGAAAGAATGGCTGCTATCAAGAAATCAGCCAATAACACATGCTGGCAGGGCTGTGGGGAAAGAGGAACCCTGCTCCACTGTTGGTGCGAGTGCAGACTGGTGCAGCCTCTGTGGAAATCAGTACGGAGATACCTCAAAGAACTAGGGCTAGAGGTCCCATTTGACCCAGCTATTCCCCTGCTTGGTATCTTCCCCAAAGAATTAAAAGCATCATACCACAGAGATATATGCACACCCATGTTTATAGCAGCAGAGTTTGTAATAACTAAATCTTGAAAACAGCCCAAATGCCCATCAACTGACAAGTGGATAAAGAAGATGTGTTTTTTTATACAATGGAGTACTACTCAGCCATAAAGAAGAATGAGCTTCAGACATTTATAGCTAAATGGATGGACCTTGAGCCCGTACTCTTAAGTGAAATAAACCAGACACACATGTTTAAATACCACATTGTTTCTCTGGTGTGAGAAACAGATAGTGGAAATAAGGACTAAAATATATAATACATATTAGATATTGAGAAATGGTAAGAAAATATTCAAATGGGAAGAGGAACAGGGAGGGGAGAGAGAGAAAGGAAGGGACGTGAAAATAGAAGGAAAAAATGGAAACAAAACTTTTGTACATAGGGAGGGAGAGGACTTGGGGGGGATAAAAAAACTTTGTGTATAAAAGCAGCCCATGGGCCAGATGTGGCCCATGGACAGTAGTGTTTCAACTGCAGATTTCCTTTATAAAAATGAGTGAAATCAAAAATAGAACTACAGGTCCCAGTAATGCAAAATGTAGATTTCACAAAGTTCAATGAAAATAAAGTGAGCAGCCATTTAAAAACAGTTAAAGTGGCAAATCAGTAGCTTCCTTCGTGCTCTTCACCTTAGACCACGTGCTCAGTTTTAAGGAAAGAAGCAAAACAGAGCAGGGATAGAGCAGCAGAAACACTCGGCAGACCTCGGAGACAAGGCACGGTTAGACCCCACACACACTCGAGCGCAGCGCTTTACCGAGAACTGACTTCACGACGCACAAGTCTGATTTTCACGGTGAAACTCAGCCTCTCAGGAGGGCTTTAACTCACGACCACAGGGTGGCCGAGTCCGCACCGTGAAGCAGGTCTTCATCAAGTCACAGCATTTCCACAGCACAAACGCTTGGCAAAACAGTAAAAGCCGAAGTGTTCCCTGCCTAGAAACACAGCTGGACCAAGAATGTCCATGAGAATACATTTTTCAAAAATGATAATCAGAACCAAGAGGGCTGGACTCCGAAATCTTTAATGTTTTCAATTACCTTGACCTTGGACGACGCTGCAGAAATAAGCAGCTGCCACGCAAGCTGGAATCAGCCAGTACCGCATCTTGCACTGAAGAATCTTCATTGTATTTTCTGACTTTTACATGGGGTGTAGCAGCTGTCTGGAAACAGACACAGGAACATTTTTGAGAAGACTGGAAACAAGGAAATGCAGTTGATGTAGGACAGGCCGAGCGCGGCCAACCCGGATTAGCACTGGCAGGAAGTAACCAGTCCCCTGAGCACCTCGGACTTCACTCTGAAATGCAAACTGATGGAAGAAGGATTTTTCTGAGATGTCGTAAATGGAGAGGCCATTTGGAGTACTGGGGAGAGAAGATCGGGCTGTACCTTGCTACTCTTCTGTAAGAATATAAATTGCATAGTGAGGTTCTCAGATAGATAAATTCCATAAATTTACCTGGAATGAGCATTCTAATGGATTACAGTTGCCCTTCCGGTCATGTGCCCCTCTCACATTCATGACAGCCTTAGACCTCTTACTGTCGCCTGATGTTGCCAACACAGTACAAACAGATAGGTTCTTTCTACTCCTGTCAAAGAGAATTCGCAAACCCATTTGCGCTAATATGAAATCACTGCAATCAGCTTTCTCCATTTGGGTTGAACAAATGCTAATCCTTTTGTCTTTTCTCATAGCTCTTTATTTTTTAATATGTGTGAATCTAAAACTTTTCCAATTTTTTCTTTTTTGTTAGAATAGCAATGCAGAGCATCAAAAAAAGAGAGAAAGAAAAGGAAAAAGAGACAAGGAAAGAAGAAAAAAGAAAAGGAGAGAAGGGGGAAAGAAAGCAGAAAAAAAAAGAGGCAGAAAGACATAGTGTTTGATTTTTTTGAGACAGGGTCTCCCTGTAGTCCAGGCTGGCCTTGAACTCACTATGTATCCCAGGCTGACCTCAAATTCACTGTGATCCTCCTGCCTCAGCCTCCTGAGTGCTAGGATTATAGGCACGTACCACCACGCCTGGCCTGTTTGGAATTAAGTTTAAAAGCCAGTCTACAGGGCTGGGGATTTAGCTCAATGGCACTGTGCCTGCCTGGAAAGCACAAGGTCCTGAATTCGATCCCCGGAACCACACACACACACACACACACACACACACACAAAGCCAGTCTACAAACTACATTTCTGTTCAGGGAAGAAATTCCAAGTTTTTTCCTTGGAAATTAAGAAGACACCTCAAAAATTCTTCACCCCCCATCGAGTGTATTTTCATTCAAATAGCCATTCAATTATTTACTCATTCATTTATTCCCAACATCGTTCAGCAAAGAACCTAGGCTAGTCAAATAACACATAAATGTAATCTATAAGATATTGGTATGGTTAACAAATAAAGGACTCCACTTGAATTTTAATTTAAGATAAATAGCAATTTTTCAGTATAAGTATATCCCATGCAATATTTGAGATATATTTAATAGAAAAGTATAACTTGCTGTCCATCTGAAATTAAAATGTGATTGACTACCCTGTTTTTTACTGGCAGCCCTAGCAGAAGGGGGAATTAAGTGGGAAAATAATAACGAAGGAAATGGGCAGAGAACGTGCATTGGGTCCTGTGTATGGTAGAGATGACTGTGAATTTGGCCCTTCACTGAGGAACGGGAGGCCAAAGAGAGAAGGAACATGGTAAGTTTTAAGGCTCACTATATTATCTGATTAAATTTTAGGACACATTTTTCTGCAGACATGCAGGTTTTCCTGATACCAGAAGCTGAGTAGAATTTTCCCCATGGCTCATCCAAAAAAAGGTCTCTGCGCTTTATTCACCCTAATATGTATTGATCCCTTGGCATCTGTGGAGGCTGCTCCCTCCCAGTCCTTCGCCTGTGCTAACTCCTTTTCCACACAGCCACATAGAGTTGCCTCGGTCATGCAGCCGTGAGCTCAGCACCCAGGATTAACACACACGGTCATGCTGGGGATTTATCTCAGTGGTTCCAGCGCCTGCCTCGCAAGCGCAAGGTCCCAAGTTCGATCCCTGGTACCAAATAAATAAATAAATAAATAAAAGAATGCCAGGGAACACACACGGTCATGACCAGACCACTGAGTGTCTTAGGAAAGCATCTCCACACCACCCTTCATATCACTCTCTTTCCATCTCACAATATATTTTCTTGCTCTGCTTACAAAAATTGTCAGTCCCCACCCCCAATACCGGGGATCGAACTCAGGACCTTGTGCCTTCAAGGCAGGAGGGACGCCACTCAGCTACATCCCCAGGTGAAAAATTATAAGTTTTAACACATGAAAGTAAAACAAAGAGTACAAACCTTTTGCTGTTTTTTCCTTACTGAAGTGTAAACAGCTCTTGATAATGGTAAATATCCTTTCACAATTTAGTTGGTGGTATCACAACTTTTATATATGCAAACTTTGTATTTGTTTTTGTATCTCCCTAATATATATAACACTGCAGTGACCATTTTTATTCACTGCTCCTTGGGTTATCTGGTTAGTGATTTACTTTGGCTAAATTCTCAATGGTGGAAATTGCTAGGAAAAACAAGATACAGTTTTTAAAAAATTTTTAAAGATATGTACACAATGCTTTAGGGAAAATTATACTGATATCCAGTCCCACTACCACAAGTACAGCATCGCATACTTCACCACCATAGCGGTTGATTGTTTTCAACATATTCTGATTTATTTGGTAAAATATGATTATGACCATATCATCTTAATTTGATTTTCCTAAGCAGTAAAATGTAACATTTGTTTTGTTGGCCATTTACACCTCTAACGAAATAATATCTGTCCGTGACGTTTACTATTTTCTTATTCATTTACATGAAATCTTGGCACATAGCTAGTTTAGACTCATACAAAGTATGATCAAAAAACATAGCTAACGTTCTTAAATTTGTCAGATGTATTTAAAAGACGCACTGCCAGTAACCCCTCAAAATACTCCCTTTCGATCACACTTATCCTGTCGCTCTTGCACCTTCTGAAGCAGCTCTGGACGTCCTCTCTCATGAGTGTCTTTGGTTGCACTGTGGTGGCTGCCACCGTGTCCTGAACTCATTCAAATCATTTACCTTTCACGATCATTTTAACTTTGAGCAAAAGCCAGAAGTTGCGCCAGGCCGGATCCTGTGAATAAGGTGGATGAGAACACACAGTAATATTATTGTAAGCCTGCTTTTCCATTGGATGGCACTGGGCAGCAGCATTCACTGTATCTATTATCAGACCTCATAAAGACACTCACAAAAGAGCACTCCAGAACTGCTGCAGAAAGTGGCAAGAGCAATGGGCTAAGTGAATTTGAAGTGAGGGGAGGATTTGGGGGAGGATGGGTAGCAATGCCTCAGTGCAACTAAGCCTTTATTTAAACACACACTGTATTTTTTTCACACACTGTATTTTTTGATCAGCCCTTGTATATATTACATTATTTTTCCAGTTTGTTTTTATGTTTCAATTTCATTTATTGGATTGAGTTGTTTTTGTTTGTTTTGTTCTTTACTTAAGAAATCTGACAAATCTTTTTCCTTTATGGTTCCTAAATCAGTGTCATAGGTAAAATAGACTTTCTTATCCCAAAGTATATTTCCAGTTACTATAATTTTTTAGTCCCCATTGTGAATAGATTCAACACTACATTGCCCGATGGACATTTTGGGACTATTTTTTAACATAGAAAAGATATTGGTTTTTATATATATACTTTACAATGATCTACTATTCTGAATTCCTGGTAGCTCTATGTGATTTTCAGTTTAGTCTCTTGGATTTAAAAAAGAAATTTAACCAATGTGATTTTCTTATTGCATAGGTGAGTAATTTTAAAATTTATTTTACTACAGATGTCTCAAATATTTTACCACTGGATATATTGCTGGCAGTTGGGTTCGGATACATTTTCATTTAATGTTAAAAAACTTAAGGGCCAGGAATTTAGCTCAGTGGTTCCGGTGCCTGCCTTGCACACACAAGGACCCGAGTTCAATCCCCGGTACCAAAAAAGAAAAAAAGTTAAAAAGCTTAACTTTGAGCCGGGGATTTAGCTCAGTGGTTCTGGCACCTGCCTCGAAAGCGCAAGGTCCTGAGTTCGATTCCCAGTACCAAAAAAAAAAAGCTTAACTTTGACTTGACTATATTAGAGCATTTTTTTTTCAAAAACGAATGGAGGCTAGCCAGTCAGGGTGGTGCATACCTATAATCCTAGCACTGTGGGAGGGTGAAGCAGGAAGATCCCAAGTTCTAGCTCAGCCTGGGCAACTTGGCAACTTTGCAAGACTTTGCAGCAAAAATAAATACATACATAAATAAATAAGAGCTGGTGATGTAGCTCAGTGTGAAAGGCCTGGCTTCAACACCCAGCATCAAAGAAAAAAAGAATGTTGCTGAATCTTTCCTTTATCTTTATGACTCTTCATCCATTGAGATGTTCATATTCCTCATCTTGACCTCTCAGTGTAATTATTTTGATATGTTTAGTATCCACCTATCTGTGCAATTCAGAAGTAAATCCCTTATTTGTGTCCATTTTTTTTAACCTTACTGCAATTACAATGGTCTTGGCTTTCAGGCCAAGCCTCTCCTGCACAGAATGGCTGTGTCTTATCACTTCTGTAAAGAAGATTCTGGTAATTAGAGTTAATTATTGAGTCATTGGTTAATTACATTTTTTTATTACATTCTTGAATAACAGAGGCCACTCAGGATTCCTTCTCTCCAACTCTTGCAAACTGATGAAATGCGAGCACTCTTTGATGTTCAGAATGATTTATCCAGATGTTTCAAGCCCTCTCATGCTGGTAATTTCCTCTATTGCAGTTAAGTGTCTGTGATAGTAAATGGACTGACGTTAATTGCAAATTTAACCAACTTTGTCTGGTTGTAGGGCGTGAGAATTGGAAACCTCTGAGCAACGAGAGTGAAAGTACTATGCTAAGTGTCTTCAGCTTCACATGGGGCAGAGTGGCTTTTTAAATTCATCACAACAGTATTTAGACCACATTAAATTCGTCCAGTATTCCCACACTGCCGCTTCCCTGTCTGTCACAGTTGCAGGCCCACATAACCTAGCCTCCTCCTCTTTTTACTTCTTTATCTACAAGGCTTTAGAGGAGACTCTTGAACCTTGAATGATTTTATTTTTGTTTGTTTGTTTGTTTTGGAATGATTTTAAACAAAAATGTCCTACATTGCTTATTTCATCTCAGATATTTTCAAATCACTAACCTGCTACTTCCCCAGGCCTGGATGTTATTCTCCTGAGCAAAGCAGCTCTGGCTCACTCTTTGGAACAGCATATTATCTAGCCAGCCCACATCCACCAGAGTTTAGGCTGCAGCCGGGAGCCAAAAGAACTTTTAAACAATCCTGCTCCCCTTCTGGAATCCACAATGGTGGAGTGCAGGAGCTCAGCACAGCAAGGCTGTGGATACAGACGGCAATGCCCAGCTGATCTCAGAGGGGCTCCCCAAGGCGACAGTCCTTGTGGCAGTCAGTGGGTGCCAAAGCTCTGGGGTCACTGTGGGTCTGTGTCCAGGGCTAAGTGAAGAATTTCATTCCTTCTTGTAAAGCTGCCCTGGCCTCTTCCAACTCCCCCAGGGCCGCCATACTCTCTGGTGATGCAGGCCGGGGGTGCACGTTTTTCATCCGAGCACTGGAGCACCAGGAGATGGCTTCCCACTAGGAGCACTTTGGGTTGGAGGGGCTTAGTCTTCCACTCCACATGGGAGTAAAAAGCAGGTGTCCACGCCTGCAGATCCTCATGTGGTCTCCCTGCCTCTGACTCTGGAGGGAGAGGCTGCCGGCTGGCATCCATCGTGCTGCTGGGGGAGGTGGCTGTTTCTTACTCTCAGGATGAATTGCAGAGTGGCCCTGCGGGGGGTCAGGGAGAGGAGTTGCCCAGGACGGCTTAGCGTGTCCTGTCAGGCCTGTGCTCTACGAGGGCAGCCCCCATGTTACCAGCGTAGCTTCTGCCTGGGAGGATTCCTGCGTGACACACAAAAGGAGGCCCGGACGTGGGCTCTGCCTGCACCTCCACTCGGAACACAGTCTTGTCCTGTGCTGGCTTTGCCCAAGTCCGCGAAACAGTGACACAGCAGCCAAGGCTTTGAACTCTAGAATCGCATTCCTGGAGGCCGGGCTTGGGAGTCCACAACTCTTGGGAGCCCAGGCATCCTGTGCTCTTGGCCCTGACCCACCCATTGCCACAGAATCTCAGCGGCTCCAGTCAGACACTGCCCAGAGCCCCGGGTCCCTTCACCCTCCCTGTGTCAGTGCGCTATCATTTTTAGAGGGTGCTAAATTTGTACAGTTAACTTTTGAATCTATATTAATCATTAAAGGTGACCTATAGTTTCCTTAAAAATCTTCATTGTCAAGATCATTCTAGCTTTGTAAAATAACTCAGAGTTTCTGTATCCGCACTGTTTCCTAACATCTTCCATGGCACGGTACTGGTCTGTGGAAATCCCTGAGCCATGCGAGCAAGAAGATCAAACAGGACTGCTCCCATTTTCATGCTGATTCCCGCACAGTTTTCTAATTCTTTTCTTCTTTCTACTTAAATGTGGGTGCTCTACTTCTTGACTCTGTTTAGATATTTTCCCATGGAATTAATCCTTTGATCTGGATTTTTCACATTTGTTATAGCACAGAGCTGCCTCACCTCTCAACTTCAGATGCCTCTCGTCGGCTCTGCCTACACTGCATGTGTTAAGCTGGTATATTCTGACTTCTCTCTCCTCTCCTAAACAGATAGACTATGGATTGCCCAGGAATAAATGCATTGTCTTTCCTTGAAGCAAGATTCATAAAGATTCTAAAACAACAGGCAACATAGTAAGCAAGTATTATCTATACAGTGATTTAACCTGAATTAGTTCATTACAGATTAGCAAACCAACTAACTGTTAGAATACAGAGGAGAGGAGGTGAATGGTGCCGAAGTTCTGATAAAATACTGTACAGGATGAAGAGTGGGGGGATAGGACCCTGACCCTTCAGAGAGAGGTGAGTGAGGTCAGCAGTGACCCCAAGGGGAGTGGGCAGCCCCATGTAGGCAGAAGACTGGACACAGGACATTGAAAAGACAGAGCAGCCGGCTTCCGCGCTCTGAACACATCAACACAGCAACAAGTCTACTGTTCTCACAGGCGCTGTCAACTACAGCCACAGAACCACTTTCCCTACTGAAATGAAGCATCGTTCCTGAGCTTTCCTTCCCCGAACATTCAACCTGAGGCTTCGACCTGAGCAAGGCAAGGAGACGAGGTGGTGAGAGGCCATGTGTGTCTCCAGGGCATGTGCTTTAAGATCAGGATGCAAATCGGACACTGGTTGAACACAGAGGAGCAACGTCCTCTTCGAGCCGCTCCCCTCAAGGCCTGCAGCTCCCGGGTCCTGGGTTCCAGAGCTGCGGTCTGCACAGGATACTGGAAATGAGTCTGCATTTCACAAGCTTTCACCAGCTAACTACATAATGAAGTCGCGGCTACACGAGTTCTGGCAAGTTTTTTTGGAAACTGAGTATTTACATGGGGAAAAAAAGTTGTAAGCGTAGCCTTTCTTTAAATTCTCCTTTTTTGTTGTTTATTTTAAATTAAGATGAGCAATAGCAGATTGGGAGAAGTAGAATTTTTGTGTTCCCAAGCTTTTCTGCCAAGTTCTCAATTTGGACAGAAAAGTAGGGGCAAGAAAAATCCCAATTCCTGTGGAAGTCCTGTGAGATATTTTAACATTTACCAAAATGTCAAAGCCTAATTTGTTGAAACTTTGCCTAAAAGTCTCCACAAAACACATAACTCTCCTTTGATTTTTTTTTCATTTAATAAATCACAATAGAAGTGGCTAATTAGCTTGAGTTCAGCAAGTATAAAACAAATTTGGGGAAAGATTACAGTGTGTAATGTATTCTAAAAACACTGTCCCAATTTTACATCCCCTAAATTTAAATTACCCCATGAATGTGAATTTGTCCTTCCTCCTCTTTGAATGCTTGTTTAATTTAATCTTCTGTGTACAGCTAAGGTTAATAAGGAGCAGAGACCCCCAAAGAGACACTGACCAGTGCTTACAGGCACCCACAGAACTCCCAGCCAGTTTTATCAAAATTCCTCAAAATATTTATTCTAAATTCCCCCCACACACAGCCTCCATACAGCAAATCTTGGCTAGTATTCTAGTCACTTGTTACTCATTTATGAAAAGATCTACAAACTTAAAACTGTTACATCCACCTGACATCCACATATCTACTGTTCCAGGTCCTGAGAAAGATTGTTATTTATGGAGAGTAGTGGAATTTTCATTCTAACAATCACTATTGAGAGCCCTCCTATGGAACCAAAGAACTGTACTTGGTACTAAAGAAGATACAAAACTTTATACCATGTGATGCCCTTTGGGAGCTCACAATTTAACTGAAAAGGAAGATTACAAGAAAACACACTGCAAAGCTAAAGCTAGGCTCAGTGGAGTGACACAGAGGGAAAGGTAGCCCAAGATGGTGGCATGAACGGAAGCCGGGAGATAGGAAGATGGTTGGGGATGATTTGTTATGGGTCCTCAATTAACTGGTTTGTCCATTTTATGATTCTTTATCAATGAAACATGAAAATAATGCCTATCTTTAAGGACACTGTGATAGTACAGATAATATACCTAGAACTTTGATAGCATTGAAAAAGTTCTAACCCCAGGTTGAAGGACACAAAGGGAAAGGAGATGGCAGTAGCCATAGCAGACACTGATGAAGTCAACAATGACCTCTGTCTCCTCCATCACACCAAGGTTATGAGAATAACTTGGCAGAAAGGTTGAAGCAAAAACTGAGCTGGATAATTAGAGGCAAGGGTGGGTGGCATTAGACTTCTCACAGGGTATCCCTGTCTATCTTTAATCCCCTCCAGTGAGGGCTCTACAGGTCTAAAGCTACACGAAGATGGGGAAGCTGACCCAAGAGTAGCTCATCAGCTTGGAGGAAGACTTGCCAGTTGCAGCTGAAGCTTTGTGCAAAGGTTTGAAGGGACGGTGTCACTGCAGCATGCTTTGGACCCAGGGAGACAGAGGGGCGGAGACCTAGTGGCTGTCTTTATGTCTTTGTGTATTTGAAGAGCTTTCTTTTTTTTTTTTTTCCGGTAATGGGTATTGAACTCAGGACCTTGTGCTTGCCAGGCAGGCTCAGCACCACTGATTAAAGAGCTTTCCTGTAGAAGATAAGCTGAATCTTCTGTGTACCTTCTGGAAACAGAATTTGAATCAATGGTTTGATCCAAATCCAGATTCTAATCCTGATGAGGATAGTTTATTTTCTCTTACTAGAAATTTTGGGGCAGAAGTTAGGTAATTTTACCCATAAGAGATGATGTTATCAAACTGGAGGCAGTGATAAAATGACCTGTAGGATCCCTCCCAAACTATAGTGTGTGTGTGTGTGTGTGTGTGTGTGTCTGTGTGTGTGTGTGTTACTGGGGACAGAAACCAGGGCATTGAATGACACCATTAGGCCTTGTTTTTTTTAAGACAGGGTCTCATTGTGTAGCCCAGACTGAGCTTAAACTTGTGATCCCTCTGCCTCAGCCTCCCAAGTACAAAATTTTAGTATTTATTATATAGGAGAATTTTGCAATCAATTGATGATCTAGATCATTCAGCTTTGAAGACTAAAACACAAACAAACAACAGATGAGCTGAATGTATCACTCCGGTGTGTAGGTGTTTTAACTATTCCTTATTTCTTCTTTATGCTAAAAGAAAAGTCACTGTTTCACACCCAGAATCACAAAAAGAGTTTTCAGGATTAGCCAGTGAGTCTCCTTAAAAGCAAGCTCTGGAGGAGGTAAGCAATTGTTACTGTGAGCACTATGGCACAGTAGAAAAACTCTGAATTAGGAACAAGGGAAACCTGCTCTTATCACTGTCAGTTTGGTGTTCATCTTCCTGCCTAGAGGAATTCTCCTCTCTGTGAGTTGTGGTCACCTGTGTCTCCCCTGAATCAAGGTGAACCTGTGGCCTCTTGTAACATAACCATCAAAGGACAGAGTAACATGTGCCAGGAGGACTGGCCAGGGAGAAGAGGCCTCAGTGGGCCAAGGCATAAGCTGCACAAACTCCCTCATTCCTGGACATTTCAGGGTGAGCACAAGTCAGTTTGTCAGAACAACTTACTCATAAACAAACAGGCACTTTCTATAGAACTGCACAAGACAAAACTGGATGGACTGAAGAAGGAATAAGCAAAGTCAGACACTTTTAACCCTCCTCTAGGAATTGTTTGTATAATGAGACAAAATGGATATAGATGTGAACAACTCAACTCCATCAACTAATTCATCTTTACTGAATACTGCATCCAACAACTGCAAAGTGCAGTAAGAAAATTTAACCAAATAGGCCAGATTGCAGGCCATAAAATTAGTGAGGTTTAATAAATTTCAAAAGACTATTAACTATTACCATTTCCACTGTCATTTTACTAGAAGTCCAAGCCAGTGTAATAAAGCAAGAAAAAAATAAATAAGAGGCAGAAAGAATGAGAACAAAGATAAAACTGCCATTGTTGTTTATGTTGAAAATCTGAAGAAATCTACCCAAAAGATAGAAACCTCCTTAAGGTAAAAGTAAATTTAAGCCAGGCATGGTGGCACACACCTGTAATCCCAGCACTCTGGGCTACATAGTGAGTTCAAGCCCAATCTGAACTACATGTCAGGACCCTTTCTCAAAAAACCAAAAAAAAAAAAGTAAATTTAAGAATGCTGAAGGACACAGACCAGGAGACAAAATCAAAATTATTTCCATATAATAGCAGGAAACTATGCAATTATAATACTTCCCCATATTTCTTTTAATATGTATTCTTAAGTTTCTTAATATTTACATTTAAATCTCGAATCATCTAGAATTTAGTGTGATGCACACAGAAAAGTTCTAACTTTTCCCCAATGTCCAGCTTCTTAGTCCCATGCCACTTACAGAATAATCTGTCTTTTGCTCACAGGTGAGACATGTTACTCTTCATTTTCTATCGATCTTTCTCTTCATGTGTGACTGTTAAATAATTGTAAATACCAAAACTTTATGAAGATATGCTGTATATCTTCCTTTAAATATTCTCTCTGGATAGTCTTGTCTAGTTACCAAAAATCCCTCAAAATTTGTATTATGTTAAATCAATTTCAGTAGATTGACTTTTTTTTTTTTTTTTTGGTACTGGGGATCGAACTCAGGACCTTGGGCTTTCAAGGCAGGTGCTGGAACCACTGAGCTAAATCCCCAGCCCAGTAGATTGACTTTTAAAAATAACATTCCATCTTTCTTTCAAGAATTTGCCTTTCTGCTTATTCAAGTGAGTTTCACTTTCTCATGAGACTTTACATATTTTTCATATAAATTTGGCAATTAAATTTATCTATTTCTAGATATTTTATATATTTTTATTTCTTATGCAAATAGGTTTTTCTTTAGCCATTTGAAAATAAGCTTTTGCTTAAGTAAAACAATTGTATTTTATATGAATTTTATAACCTATCACATTACTAAAGGTTATTATTTGCAATAATTTAACATTTGTTCAAAGTTTATAACAGTTATTTCTTTTTTGTTGTTGTTTGATTTGAGATAGGGTCTCACTATTGTGTTTCAGGCTGGTCTTGAACTTAGTATGTAGCCCATCCTGGCCTCGAACTCACAGCAATTCTCCTGCCTCAGCCTCCTGAGTGCTGAGATCACAGGCGTGTGTCCCCAAGCCTGGCTTATTTCTAGAATATTAATACTGTGCATCCTCTCTTGTTCTTGTTTTTATTGGGAATGCTTCTTTACCAGGACTTTGGTTTCGATGATAGATGACTAGACAGACTGGCAGATAGAAGACACAGCGGTACCTCAGTTCACGAACTCAATTCTCTCCATGATTCTGGTTGCAAACTGAACTGGACGGGACCCGAATCAAATTTCTCCCCAACCACTGAATTTGATTCCATTCTTGTCCAACTCAGTTTGTGACCAGAATTGTGGAAAGGATCAAGTTGGTGAACCAAGACTCGTCATGTTAAGTAACTAGCCATCCGGGTAGATTTTATTGTTACGAGTCTGACAAATTGTTAAACTGTAGCCAGAGAGGGGATAGCATGACATTTCCTTTAACGTTTGAAGATGATGAATTATATTAATCCACATCTGCGACTGAACTTGCGGGTGAAGCATGATCTAAACTTGGGCTGTTTTTGTTAACCCGCTCTTCGTATTAACAAGTGCCTTGGCAGCCCTAAGTGACATGAGTCTATATAGCTTCCTTTTTTATTATGCTGTGTCAAGTTTCCTAGTTTTATTTTTCTGGTTTTATAAAAATAACTTTGAGGTTTTCCTTCTTTCTGTAAATTTTATTATGGAACAGTTATAATAGCATAGGGATTACTGTATTTTTTTTTTTTTGACAGAGTCCTGGTATGTGGTTCAGGCTGACCCTGAACTCACTATGTAGCCCAGGCTGGCCTCAAACTCACGGTGATCCTCCTGTCTCAGCCTCCTGAGTGCTGGGACTACAGGTGTGTGCCGCTACACCTGGCTGTATTATTGTATTTTATGTTTTTGTTACTAGCCTCTTGCAAAGCCATGGGGTTTGGTATTTTGGGAGACACTACTTTTAAACAACTTTTTCAATATTTTGTGGCTATTTTTATTTCATTCTTGCATAATCTAGGATCGACTTTAATAACTTAGTTTGCTTAAAAATAATTCTTTTCACCCAAGTTTTCTAATTTATTGGCACATAATTTATTTAATTATCAGGCAATTCTTTTAATTTCTTGTGGTTTTGTGATTGCTTTGCATCCTCATTTCTCCTCTTGGTTATTTGGGCTCTCCTGGCTTTGCTTTTTAAAAGACAGAGAGCTGGAGAGGTTTCATATTGGATATTTGGATTCACCTGGGTATTTAGGAGCGAAATATCCAAACAGAGAGTGAGAGAAACAGTGACGTTGTAGTGAGGGAAGGGGGGCGGGGGAGAAAAAGGAAAAGACAGAGGAGGGTGAGGAGGCAGAAGAAACAAAGGAAACTGGGAAGGAACTCAAACAAGAAAGAAGAACGAAGCATAAGGCAGAAAGGATGACCACTTCCAGCCAGAGGCGGAGAACGTCCCCAGGCTTGGCCTAAAGTAGCGCTGTCTGCAGTCTCTGAACTGTCAGTGGGACACTGCCAGAGGCCACTGATTTTAAACATCCAAATGGAAGAATTGCTCTGCTTCCCTTTTGAGGAAAGCTTTTTGTTGTTCTCTGTTTTTATGCTTTTTGAGACTATGTAGTATGGGCTGGCCTCAAATTCACAGCAACCCTCCTGGCTCAGCCTCCAGAGTGCACTGGGATTCCATCTGGAAACTTTTGCCAAGCAGTGTCTCAGATGAACTAACAGCAGGTTTGGGGCCCTGTTTGATTTACGTCGGGGCACACCGTGGTCTCCTGGAAGCCACAACAATTTCTCAGAGGGCGCCAACCCTGCCGCTGCCCATGGATTACACCTGTCCACTGCGACTCTCTAGCTAGGTCCCGGCTCAGGACTGCTTTGCCTTCTGGAGGCTGGGTGTCTGTCATGTGACCTACAGTGACAGGACCCTAACCCAAACCTCCAGCATGCCCTCGAGGCACTCGCTGACTCCTGGGTGATTCAGTCCCTGATTGGAGGCCCGGGGCTGTGCGCACCACGCAATCTGCAGTCGGCCTGATGCTGGAAATTAGCAGGCACAGCCGCCCAGGGCACCTCTGTCCCATTTCCATGAGTCTGCCAGGTGCTCGGCAGCCTTCGGAACTACCTAATGCACAGGATCTGAGTGCAAGTTCACTTCAGCAACGCTGCCGCTCCACCAGCTTAGCCCAGCTCCGCAGATGTGATGGGGCGGAGCCACCCGAGCAGCTCTGTGCCCCAGGGCCCCCTGCGTGACCGTGTGGACGGGGACCCCCACAGACCCCCATGGCCAGCCTGGCGTAAACCACAGCTCGCAGGGAGAGGAGTGGTCAGAGCTGCGCCTGGCTGTCGGGTCCACCGCGGTGTGGCGTTGGCTGAGGTGAGCCTGGCCGCTGGCGCAGCCCGCCCTCCTGCCGCGAGAAAAGCCAGCCCGCTCCAATCCCAAGCCGACCGGTTTTGGTTCTTTGAGACGAGTCTCGCTGTGTAGCCCAGGCTGGCCTTGAACTCGAAGAGATTCTCCTGCCTCAGCCTCCCGGGTGCTGGGATGACAGGCGTGTCCTCCTCGCTCGCCTCCCACATAGACTTCCCTTAATCACCTCTCTGCCTCGGGCCAGCTGTGGGGGCCCCTGTACTTTATTCCCCTGAAGGTCTGCGATTTGGTCTCTAAACGGAGACGAACGTTTAACCCCAGTCATGGGACCAGGTGTTGCTGAGGGAACAGGACAGCCGCGCAGTAAGCCCCGCAGGCCCGTGCATGCGCGGCCGTGGTCCGGGCCACACGTGTCCCCGCCGGCCGGGTGCGGGGCTTCGCGCCGCGGTGGGGTCCGGCTGCAGTCGGGGGGACGGCTCCTCTGCGGAAGTGGGCGAGCCCAGAGCTTCACTGTGGTGAGCAAGGCAGCTTTCCACGCGCACACGCGTGCACACCGCCTCTGAAGGACGGACGCGGCCCCCGACCCCTGAGCGCGCAGACCCCCCACCCAGCCTCGGTCCCTCTCGGGGCGACAGAGGCGGGCGGGACTCAAAAGCCGCCCGCTCCCCACCCGGACCGGGGGCCTCCCGCGGCTGTGTCCGGAGCGCTGGGCGGGCGGACGCGGCTGGGACCCCTCGGGCCGGAAGTCCTAGAGGCCCCGGGCTGCGCAAAGGAAGCCACCACGGGCGCGCAGCGACACCGCGGGGCGAGGGACCTGGTCCGGGCCAGAGAGCGGCGGGCGAGCCGGGCGGAGCGGCGCCGAGCTCACCCTGAGCACCCCGCACCTGAGCCCCACGGTGCGCACCTGTGGACTCCGCCCGGCCTCCGCCGTCCACCGCTGCCGGCCCCAAGGCCACTTCCGGCCAGGCCCTCCGGTCCCCGCCAGCTGCTGCCCCTGCCGACCCTCCGGGTGGCGCGCGCCTGTCCTCCTAGCACCCAGAGGCTGAGGCAGGAGGATCGCCGTAAGTTCGAGGCCAGCCTGGCCTACACTGCGAGGCCCCGCCTCAAAAAAGTAAGTAAATAGAAAATAAACCCCCAGAAGGAATGAGGTTCGGAGCCGCCCCGCGACGCGCACAAGTTTCCTTTTGCTCCTTCCCTAGGG
The DNA here is from genome assembly GCF_000247695.1 of Heterocephalus glaber. The sequence continues at coordinate 17,983,376 of NW_004624763.1, read as the reverse complement.
CAGAGCCCCCGACCCAGGCTGAGCCCCCAGCCCGGCTCCCGCGGACGCCTCTGCGCTCGAAGGACCGGGCGAGGGGCTCAGGGTCCCCGGGGTGGAGCCGCGCTGCACCCCGGTGCCACCTCCCCCGCGGCCGGACGCGAAGCCCAGCGCGCCGAGCCCCTGCCACCCGCGGGGCTGCTCGAGTTTTGTCCTCACCGTCCCGCGGCCGCTCCCCGGGGACCCCAAGCGCACAAAGGGGCGCGGCGCCCGCACACCGCCCCGGGCCGGCCCCCAAGCCCCGCTGCGTGAAGGTGAGGGGCAGCCGCCGGGCTCCCGAGGCCGCTGTGGTGCGCTGCGCACCTGGACGGTAAAAATGCGAAAGTTCCCAGAAGGACGCGCGAGCTGTCCTGGTGGCGCGCGCCTGCCATCCCGGCCCTCGGAAGGCTGAGGCAGGAGGCTCGCTGCGAGTTCGAGGCCAGCCTGGACTACACAGCAGACCCTGCCTCAAACAACGACAACGACAACAGATCCAACTCCCAGCCCCAAGCCCCAGGAGAGGTGCGTCCAACGGTGCCCGCCCGCCCATCCCGGTGCTGTCCCCCACCCCAAGGCCGCGGCCACCCGGGCCCGCCGTGCCCTGCCCTGCCCTGCCCTGCAGGTGACGCGGAGCGAGGCACCGACCTGTGCGGGCGGCGCTGCAGGCGTGCGACGCGCGGGCTCCGAGGCTGGCGCTGCGCTCTGCTCGGTGCGGCCGGACTGGACCGGACCCGGGGGAGGCGCGTCCCGGCCGCAGCCAATGGGAGCGCGGGGGCGGGGCAGTGTGTCCGGGTTCCTGCGCCCCGCTCCCCCCACCACGGCCAGGGCTCCAGGCTCACGTCGCGAGCCCACCTGTTACAGGTGCGGGCCACGCCCCGCAGTTCCCAAACCCTCCTGCCTCGCCCTCCCGGGCTCGGCAAGGCCAAAGCGCGGTGCTCCAATCTTGGAGGTGCAGGAACCACCCGGCGGTGTACACTGTGCCCTGGGTCCCGGTGGTCGGGCCCCTGGGCTCGGAGCTCCTCACCCGCATGTTCTCCCTTCCGCTCCTGCCCGTCATCCCAGCACTCGGGAGGCTGAGGCAGGAGAACCGCCGAGAGTTCCAGGCCAGCCTGGGATACACAATGAGCTCAAGGCTCGGGGCTGCGCACTGACCCAACACCTGAGGGTTCTGACCCGCGAGGACGCCCGGTCCCCGCTGCCCCTGAGGCGGCTCTGGGTCGCAGGGACCCGGCTGCGGCCCTCCTGTGCGCCTGCTTACAGGCCGCCGCATCCAGTTTTCCACCGTGCTCACCAACCCCAGCGCCCGGTTCTTGCTGGGGCCTGAGCTTGGAGCCCGTGAGCGGATCCCAGCCCAGCCCTTGTAACACTGATTTGAGACACAACCTCTGTGCCGCTAAATTGCTCGGGCTGAGCTCCAGCTCGCGATCCTCCTGCCAGGACTCAGCCTCCCAGAGCGCAGGTGACAGGCGCGCGCCCGCCTCAGGTCTCCGTCTCGCAGATACTAGCGACGCTGCCCTAGCAGCCCTCGTCCTCGGGGACCCCTCCGCCCCGTCTCGGAAGCGGGGCGCCCAGCGTGGGCGGGGAGCGGGGACCCGGGCCCTAGCCACGGTTCCCTCCACGCCTGCGCGCTACACAGCGAGACAGCGCCACCTGGCGTCCTCGCGGGCTCAGCTTGGTCCTGCGGTCTCGATCGCGGTCTCCCGATCGAATCTCGCCGGCCCTGGCTACCCTGCCTCCCGTGTGCGGGGAGAGGACCCCGTGCGCGGGGAGAGGACCCCGTGCGCCTGGGGACGGGACGGCGTGCAGTCGGGGACGGGCCTGGGGTCCTGACCCCTAATCAATCAGAGCAGCCAGGGAGGGTCCCAGCCGAGTGACTGGCCCCAGCACCGAGGCTGAGAGCGTCCCAGGGCCTGACCAGCCCCAGTGCCGCCAAAACTGCACGAAGGCTCAGAGGGCTTTGGTCTTCGTTTTGAGACGGGGCCCCACTATGTCACCCAGGCTGGCCTCGAACTTGTGGCGATCCCCGTCTCAGCCTCCTGAGTGCCGCTCCACCGCGCCCCCAGCCCTTTGGCCCAGCAGCTGGGAGCCTCCCCCGCTTTACAGTGTTGGGGAGCAGGCGCCCCGTTATCACCTCAGCCCTGCAGCCCGAGACCACCCGAGGCTCGGCTGTGCTGTCCTACTCCCTCCTCCTCCTCCCCGACTGATTTTCAGAGCCTTGGACCCCAGAGGGAGGCGTTCTCGACCTCTCAGCTCCACGCGCAGACCAGTCACGCGGTCACCGCGGCCAAGCCTCAAGGGTGAGGGCGCCCTGTCAGGGTGTACAGGTTGCACACGAGGCCATTCATCCCATAACAGTCCTGGAGCAGGCCTCGATGACCTGTGCCGAGCACCCTTCGCTCAGCCAAGGGAGAAACCCAGGCCCCGTGAGTAAACGCTCCACCCAGAGCCCCAGGGGAAGAAGGTGGGATTGGCCGTCATCCAATGGCCGGCCGAGACGCCTTCCGTGACAGCTACGGGGTAAGAAGAGCTCCCAGGACTGTCTTAATGAACATTTTATTGCAGTCATTCTTGCTTGTCGTTTTTATAGTCAAGAAATACTGAAAACAGCCACATGTGGTGAGGCTGAGGCAGGAGGGTCGAAAGCTGAAGCCCAGCCCCCAGCCCCGGCAACTTAGCAACTTAGGGAGACCCTTCGTCAAAAGAAAAAAAAAAGAAAAACATAAAAGGGCTGGGGATGTAGCTCAGTGCAAAGGTCCTGGGTTCTGTCTCCAAAAGTGGAAAAAGCGACAGAGAGAGAGAGAGAGAGAGAGAGAGAGAGAGAGAGAGAGAGAGAGGAAATACTGAAAACCTGTAAATGCAAATATCATCTTACTACCCAAAGGAACCACTGTTACAGTTTCACTAGGACTTTTGCTTTGTTTTGTTTGACCGCACTCCTAGCCCGCATCTCTAACCTCCCAGCACTGAGCTCGGGGCACACTGGGGAGCCCCTTCCCACACTGCCCACCCAAGCTGTCACCCCCAGGCCCCTGCCTTATTCAGGCACTACTGAGGTAAGACGCGTTTTCCCATTAGACTTTAGTATCCGCTTTCCTGTCAGCCTGCTCAGTGGCGGGAGGTGAGCCTGGCAGGTTCTAGGAGCCGTCAGATTTGCTGCATTGCTTTCGTGGTTTGAGACAGGGTCTTGCTGTGTAGCCCAGACTGGCCTCAGATTCACAGTGATCCTCCTGCCTCAGCCTCCGGAGTGCTGGGACTAGAGGCGTGCGCCATGACGCCCAGCTGAACGTGGAATTTGCCTGGAGTCTCACGTGGATTCTTTTTTTGTTGTTTTTGTTTGTTTGGTTGGTTGGTTGGTTTTGTACTGGAGATCGAATATGTGCATTCTTGTTTCCCCAAACAGCATCATCCAACACAGTGCAGGAGGAGGGGTGACAGCATCCCCAGAGCTCAGGATCTGCCGGGTGTCCACCCTGAGTTTTTGTCAATTTATTTCCCCTATTAGTTCTAGAAAGGTTCATTAACAAGATGGACTCCAGAAGGCTCCAGGGCTATAATACTCCTCACCTGGGGTGGTTAAGTCTCCCATAACAATGGGATGGAGAAATAGGAGCCAATGTGGAGCTGGGAGCTCGGAGCTCAGCTGCTCCTCGTGTTTTCTGGATGGGACCTGGGGAAGCCGAGCTGCAGCTCCTGGCACCGCACCGGCCAGCACTACCAGCCCAACTCAGAAGAAAGGCTGAGGCCTCTGCCCCTCTCCATCCCCAGCCCAGGATGAGGAGCTCTTTCATTTCCAGAAAGAAGGTAGTTCCATCCCCTTGTTGCCTTTGCTGCCTAGTGCATGCCATGTTGTTTTTGCTCTGCCGTGCCTGTTTGTCATCTCCCCCTTGGAGTCGGCTGGCTACGGACTGAAACCTCTATGAACTGTAAGCCAAATAAATCCCTTCCCTCCTAACTTTGCCTGTTGGATATTTTGTCTCAGCAATGTAACTAACACAGAAATTTGGTACCAGAGAAGTGGGGTCATTGCTGTGACATTACCTGGCCATGTGGCTCAAAAGCCTTTGGAACTGGCTTTTGGGAAGGGTAAGAGTTAGGAAAGATCCAGAGATGTTGGCTACAGAAGTATAGCTGGAACGCATTAGGCTGTCCTGTATCGGAGATTCTGGTCAGAGCTCAGAAGACCAGAAATCTGGTAAAGACCAGGCCCGGGAGGTTTCTGCTGGGAAGAAGGACTGCATTGGCTGTTGGACTCCAGGCAATGTGCGTTATGCCCTGGCAGAAAGTTTGTCTGCATTTTGTTCAGGTCCAGAGACTTTGCTTGAGACTGAGATTAGGGGCAGTAGGCTAATTAATCTTGTAGAAGAGATTTCAAGGCGGTCAAATATTGAGGCAGTGGCCTGGCTACTGTTGGGAGCTTTTAGCCAGATCTATGTTGAGAGTCAAGAGCAAAAAGCCCAGCAGAATGATTTAAAATGTTTTGAGTTTGATCAGAAAGGAAGCCTCAGTAAAGAGGTGGACTGCAAAGATAAAGCAGAGGAACTCGTGATTGCTAAGAAGGAACAGGAGAATAAAAAAGATGGCCTGAGTGCATCACAGGAAACAGCAGGACTCCACTCTTTGCAGCCTCAGAGTTATAAAGGTGAAAGAATTTGCTTGGAGAAGAAAGCCCCAGAGAACCAGGTTCCATAATGGTGGTGGCCGCACCGTGGCCCAGAATGGTGTTGGCCTAGGAGAGCTGTTCCTCGGGATGTGGTTCACAGGAACTCAACCCCTACAGCCAAGGGAGAGGGAAGCCTGGCTACTGCTCCCGCTGGCGGCAGACCTTGGCGTCATCCACGTGGTGCTGGTTTTAGGCTCATGCAGAATGGAAGAGTGGCAGGGTTGGGAAGGGGTGACCCAGACTTTAGAAGAAGGCCTGCGAGGGCAGGTAGGTGCCCCTGAGGGGGCGGAGTGAGAAGCTGTGAGTGTGAAGCTGAAGGTGCAGTGGCGAACCCAGAAGTGTGGAGAAGCCAGGAAAGTGGATTTTGTGAGGAAAACTTCAAGGAGCGAGCAGAACCAGCCCAAGAGAGAAGCCCTGGGAGCTTCCACCCCTGGAGTGCCGTAGGGGAGGAGTCACCCAAGCCCTTTGGAGTTCACAACTTAGCACAGACTGCCTCGGACGCTACACATGGAACTACAGGACTGAGTGTTTTCCCTGCTGCATTTGGGACTTGCTTTGGTCCCATTCCTTTGCACCCCTGTTTGCAACTTTTGGAATGGAAATGTCTATCTTGTGCCATTGAATGTTGGAAATGTTTGACTTTCTTTTCACTTGGACAGGGGCTCATAGTGAAGAGTTTGTCTTAAATCTCAGAGGAGACTTTGTGTTTTGTTTTTCGGGGTTTTTTGTTGTGGCTGCTGTTGTTGTTTTTCCAGTACCAGGATCGAACTCAGGACCTTGAGCTTGCAAGGAAGGCCTGGCTCCACTGAGCTTCATCCCCAGCCCTTCAGAGGAGACTTTGGACTTTGACTTTCAGCAATGCAGAAACTGTTAGGACTTCAGCAACTCTTAGAAATGGGCTAAAGGCCTTCTGGGTAAAGGAACATACAGGAGGCTTTGGGGGGCAGGGGTGGACTGTTGTGGGTCTGGACGCCCCCCAAAGTCTCGGGTGGTCAGAGGCTGCATCTAGAGTGTGTGAGGCTGGAATTGATTCACGGGGCACTGCTAGGCTCAAGGGCACTAGGGTCAAGGGTGTGAGTGCTGCCCGCCCTAAGCAGTCCGGAGAAGACGGAAGGGGCCGGAGATGTGTTAAATTCCCCTTGTGGCCTTTGCTGCCTGGTGCGTGCCCTGTTGTTTCTGCTCTGCGATGCCTGTTTGCCATCCCAGCCTCAGAGCCAGCTGATTATGGACAGAAACCTCCATGAACTGAAGCCAAATGTACCCCTTCCTCTCTAAAAAAA
>NW_004624763.1:17928628-17956909 GCF_000247695.1 Heterocephalus glaber | reverse complement strand
ATTCCACTGCTGGGGATCTTCCCCAAAGAATTAAAAGAATCATACCACAGTGATATATGTGCACCCATGTTCATAGCAGTGCAGTTTGTAATAGCTGAAACTTGGAGACAGCCCAAATGCCCATCAACTGGAGACTGGATAAAGAAAATGTGGGTTTTTTTACAAAATGGAGTACTACTCAGCCATAAAAAACGAGAAATTGAGAGACTCCAAGTACACGCCACTGCACCCTGTCTGAAAGTACACTTTAAGGTCTGGACACCTACTCTAAAGACTCCCAAGAGGGGACTTTAGCATGGTGCCATTTTAGCTTGAGAAGCATTTCAACAACTTTCTGCACACCAAGATAAAACAAAAACAAAACCCTCAATGAATTGGCACGAGAAATAGAAATCTAGTAAGGTAATTCTGTCCTGTAGGAAAACTGGTTCCCAAATGTTTTCTACATTGTCTTTTCATTTCTCTCTCTTTTATTTATTGTTTTGAGCCAGGGTCTCACTATGTAGCCCAGGCGGCCTTGAACTGTCAGAGATCCTCCTGCCTCGGCCTCCCGAGTGCTGCGATGACAGGTATCCACCACAGCGCCCGGCACTTATTTTTTGTTTTTGTAAGATGTGCTGCCTGACTCTTCCTCACTGGCACAGTTCAGGACCCTGGACCTAAGATACACATGCGCGCAGGCGAGGCGGGAACGCGGGTGGCTGTCGCAGGCTCAGCCCTCCAGCTCCTCCATGACCTCCATGACGATGGTGCGAGGCCCGGTCAGGATGAGGTTGCTCACGGTGCGGTAGTCCACGTGCAGCACGTTGAGCCCATTCACAGACACCACGAACTGGCACACCTGTGGCAACAGAGATATCGTCACTCAAGCAGGCACCACGCACCCACAGGGGCCTCTTTGTTTTGCTTTGTTTCGCTACATAGTTCAGGCTGGCTTCGAACTCCTCTTAATGATCCTCCTACCTCAGCCTCAAGACTGCTAGGACGACTGGTGTTTGTCACCACACCCAGCTATTTTGTGTTTGTGGCATGGGGGACTGAAGCCAGGGAGCCCTAAGCTACCTCCCACCCCTTTTTATTTTGTGCCAGGTTCCCGCTAAGTTGTCTGCCAGCCTTGGACTCATGATCCTCCCGCTTCAGGCTCCTTCACCTGGTCAGGTAGCTTCATTCTTAAAATATCCAACCAAGCCTGGCTGATAGCTCAAGTCCAATACCTTCCAGAAAGCCACACTATCTGGAAGACAGTATAATAGCAAAGGCTTTTATTTTATTTTATTTATTTGAGAGAGGGTCTTGCTGTCTAGTCCAGGCTGGCCTTGAACTCACTATGTAGCCCAGGCTGGCCTTGAACTCACGGTGATCCTCCTGCCTCAGCCTCCCAAGTGCTGGGATGACAGGTGTGCAACACCATGCCAGGTAAATGCACTTATTTTAGTGTTTCACAAATTGGTCTTAAATCTCCACTCAGACTGTATCAGCTTAAGCGAGGGCATGCAGTTATTTATTTATTTAAATACTGGGTCTTGTTATGTAGTCCAGGCTGGCCTTGAACTCACTATGTAGCCCAGGTTGGCCTCAAACTCTAGGCAATCCTCCTGCCTCAGCCTCCCGAGAGCTGGGATGACAGGTATGCATCAGCATGCCTGGCTGGGTTGCTTTCTATGCCACTGAACATGCCACAATACATAAATTTAGACATTCATTTCAAACTTTTAACTTAGATAAAGCAAAAAACAAAAAAACCCCTCAAATTATTTACTGGCCTGATATTTGCAGTTTCATTTTAGAGTCAAAGTTGTCATTGCTCAGTAAGTGCTCTCAGCAAGTGCTGTGGTCCTAGCAGCACCAACGTGCTCTTGCTGGGACCGTACAAAGCGACCTAGCACTGCGGGCATGCACTTGGCTGGGACACACCTTCCATCAGCACCTGCAGGGCACTGCGCTCTGCACATCAACCCACAGTCACGCAGACCACAGGAAGCACCAGCCGGGACACTGCCTCCCAGAGCAGGGGACTACTGAGGAATCTCATTTTCGCCTCCTCGGGCTGGGGTGGAGTGGAATTGCAGGTAAGGCTGCAATGCTGCTCTTCCGCTTGTAATTATATTTACTGTGTCTGCTGTCTAAGAGTAGGCTGTGCATTAGCTTTCTGTGGCTGTGACCAAACCCTAAGGAAAACTTGGAGGAGGAAAGACTGACTCATGCTTTCAGGGTGTCAGTCCACGGAGGGCAGAAACATCACGGTGGATGGCAGGGAGGAGGGAAGCCACACACCTGAGGCAGCCAGGGAAGAGGGAGGAGCTGGGGTGAGGTGGCTGAGGGGCAGCCCGGGGCCCCACATTCTCTCATGGGTCCTGACAGCCCCCACGTCATGGGTTAACCCCTCAGCACCCAGGCACACAGCTGCTGTTTCGCTCCCATTTTCTGATGGGAAATAGAAACTCTGAGGAGGGAAGGAGCCACCCGAGTTCAACCCCCTAGCAAGCGGGGGTCAGGGCTCAGCTCCAAACCGGGAGCCCAGTCATCAGCCCCCCAGAAATGGGCACAAGGGCCAAGGGACCCTGCCTCAGCCGGTGTCTGCTATGCTGCGTGGAGCCCAGCTGTGTGGACCTCCTCCCCATCTACTCCCGAGCCCTGGGACTCAGCGTGCCCAGGAGGCGAAGCCACTGCGCTGGCTAAGGCCCAGGAAAGCCAACAGGCTCTGGCTTGGGAATGCAAAGAGCTCCACGTAATGGTGCCACTGGCCCAGAGGAAAAAGGCAGAAGAAATGTAAAGAGAGAACTGGCTCCGCTCCACGGAAGCCGTTTCCACACTGACAGCTGCCCGGTGTCATGGGACCCCAGGACGGCCCTTCCCTCCCCAGAGGGCTGGGGTCAGAGCCGGGTGGCCCACAGCAAGCTGGTTGTTCCGTCCCTGTAACAGAAACTCTCACACTCACTGGGACCCCAGGGCCAGGACCTAAGTTCTCTACTCTGGCTCGACGCAGAACAGCCAGAGCACAGCGCTCTTCTTAGGGGCAGAAGGAAGCACAAAGCTAAGGAAACCCGCAGCTGTGTGCAGGCCCCAGCCAGGAGGAGCGCCATGGACAACAGACACAGCCCTCTCCCCGGGAGCTGCAGCAGTCGCCTGCCGTGGTGTCCCAAGAGAGCACACTGCACAGTGGACCTCGGAAGGCAGCCTGTGCCGGGCGAGGGACTCACAACAGTAACAGCAGTGCATGGTAGGTGCAGCATGTCTGTCCCCAGCTGAGGAATACAGAGCCCCACCTCTCTGCACACGGCCCAAGGCCACCACTAGCAAGTTCCAGAGCCAGGCTTGGCCTCAGTCCCACGGGTGACTCAACCACAGAGCACTGCACTATGCAAAAAGGAGGGCAGGGATGGGGGCCCAGCTTAGGCCACAAAGTTGGGATGAAACCCCGTCTTCCTGGGATTCTCTTTAGAGATCTGAACCCGGCCCACAGAGGCCCTGTGACTCGTACTGAAGGTCATGTCACCTTCCAACAGGTGGCTCCTGGTTGCCATGGGAACACTTCTGATGTCTGCTTGCACAAAGGACAAACACTCTGCTCTCTGGTGGTTTCCCAAAGCTGTAAGAAGTGCTCAGCTGCCGAAAAGCAGCAGCATATGTATTCTATAACCAAAGCTTCCGTGGAACTTTCTACCACTACAGAGAAGGAATCCATCACCTGAAGCCAATTCTCCCTCACACTCCTATACCTCGTACACACTGCCCGCACTGTGGACACAGGAAGTTCCACCATAACACCTCCTCTGTGGACAGGAAGTTCTGCTATAACACCTCTGTGGACACAGGAAGTTCCTCCATTACATCCTGTGATGGGGGGTTCTCAACAGCAACGGACACATTCTCAACATACATGTCAGCTCCCAGAAGGTGCCCCAAGGTTGTCTTCTTCTCAGATCCCAGGTTCTTTCTCCATAAGAACCCTGTACCCAACTATCTCTTTACCTTAAAATATTTACTACTGACTGTTTAATACCCAAAATTATAATACTTTTTCCCTAGATGATGCTAAAAATGGATCTACCACAGATCTCACATGATTGGTTAGTAACCCAGTTGTAGCACATTACAGTTGGCCATCAGACTGCTGATGGGATGACAGCTCTGTCTTCACAAACACTAGGCATTTTCCACAGATCATCTAACCTCTAAGGGTGCATCGCTGGCTCCTGCTCATTCCTCTTATTCCTCCTCTAAACCAGTGGAGCTCAGATAGGGGCCAAGAGCACACGCACACGTGTGTGTTTGTGTGCCTGTGCACATGTGTGTGAGACACACTGGGGACCAAGTGGGAGGGTCGGGAACAGGGCGCCCCCTTGGGTAGGGTGGATCCCACTCCTGCTCCTTTGCCAGATGCCCCTGGAGGAGCTGGCTACTGGTTGCTGCTCTTCCACCTGGGTGTGGTGGTGCACGTCTGTAACCCCAGCACTTGGCAGGCTGAGGCAGGAGGACCACTAAGTTCAAGGCCAGCCTGGGCTACACAGTGAGACTCTGTCTCAGAAAACCAAAAGAAGACACAAGAGCAGTCTGAGCCCTTGGCCGCCCCGCCCTGAATACAGAGTGGCCAAGGCCCGAAGCCCTGCAGTGCCACACAGCTGGGCACATGTGGCTGCTACAAAGGTGGCTTTGTCCCCAGGACCTGGGTAGCTGGCATCGGGAGCCCACGCCCGCCCGCCCTGAACTTCTCACCCAGACAGATGCTGAGGATCCCAGTGGGTCCCAGCTGGCAGCTCCAGGGCACCCTGCAGCCAGCTCACTGTGGGCGCCAGGGACCCAGTGCCCCGAGAGCCGAGAGGCCCCATGGGCACTGCTGCAGGTTCTCTGTGTTCCTGTTTGTGCTCACTTCAGACAAAGGACAGCGTTCAGGCCCAGTGCCCAAGCGGAGCTCCTGGCCCGGAGCACCCGGAAGTACTTTGCTTTGTTTGTTTTTTTTTTCTTTTTGCTACTGGGGATCGAACTCTGGTCCTTTCACTTGTGAAGCAGGTGGCCCAACCACTGAACTAAATCCCCCGCCCTGCTTTGTTTTTTTTGACACAGGGCCTCACTGTGTAGCCCAGGCTGGCCTTGAGCTCGAGGTGATCCTTCTGCCTCAGCTTCCTGGGTGCTAGGATCCCAGACTTGCGCCCCAACCAGCTTTCAGCAGCTGTTTCAGGCCAGGAAGTGACCTTGGAAACCGAGGCCCATCACAGTGGGGCAAAAAAGTAGTTGATCAAAATCCAAGACACATCTCTGAGCCGCCTTCCTTCCAGCTCCTGAGGGCAAAGCAATGACCATGAGCATCCTATCTCTGGAGTAGGGAACACCTGTGATCCAGCCTTGGGAGGCTGAGGCAGGAGGACTGCCATGTGTTTGGGGCCAGCCTGGGCTACACAGCGAGACCCTGTCTCAAAAATGCAAAAATCAAGGTGGGGGGCGGGGGGGTAAGAGGCTATAGCGGCCCCTGGTTCCTCATTCCGACTCAGTTCGTTTCTACAGAAGGGCCCTAGGAAGCCCGGCCCACCCGTCCATCCCAGCAGGAAAGAAGCTGGGGCTGCCAGGGGCAGCGGAGGCCCAACAGCAACAGCAGCAGGCACAGGGTTTCACTTTTCCTTCAGAGAAAACAGCCTGGGGAGACCCGGCTCATCCCGACTCCTAAGCAGGGCTCAGGCTGTGGAGGGGACAGAGCAAGGAGGGCTGCAGTTGTGCATCTGCTTGTCTGCACACCATCCCAGGTGGACAAAGTGCCAGGGACATGATTCGGCCCTCTCCTCAGGAGACGCAGGAGGTCACGCAGTGTGTCAAGGACTGAGGGCTTCTGGTGGGCAAGGTGGTGCACGCCTGTCACTCCAGCACTTGGGAGGCTGAGGCAGGAGGATCACCTTGAGTTTGGGGCCAGACTGGGCTACAGAGAAAGACCCCACCTCAAAAGGCAAACAAACAAACAAAAAAACAGAAAGGGAACAAAGGAGAAGAGTCACATCCCACGAGCCCTGGCCAATGGAGCCCAAGCGGCCCGTACCTTCATTCCCGCGGCGGCTGCAGGCCCGCTGGGGTCCACGGCCTGGATGTGACATGGCTTACTCCCCCTGACCACGAAGCCCCAGCCCACTGCGTCGCCCACGATCTGGGGGGAGAACACAATCAGCTGTGGGGTGGGAAGAAGGGGAAGGAAGCAGGAGGCCCGGCCGCTCACCCCACCTGGACATGTAATTCACACCCAATTTCTTCCCCAGGTTCATTCTTTTCCTCTGGGTCCAAAGGATGTCTTTTATTTTGAGACAAGGTCTCACTATGTAGCCTAGGCTGGCCTTGAACTCTCTGCAATCCTCCTGCCTCAGCCTCCCGAGTGCTGGGACAACAGGCGTGCGCCCAGCTCCCATGGTACAAACAAGACAAAGCCCGTCAAGTCTGCACGGAGTGGAATTAGGGGGCGGCGCTGTGCCCCCCGCCTGCTCCCAGGACCAGCCTACCGTGAACGTCTTCCGGGCGTAGGGCGCCCCAGGGCTCAACAGCTCCTCTGAGGTGACGGGTCTCTTCAGCACTGCGGACAGAGGGACACAGAGTCGGGACAGCCACTGAGCCCCGCCTCCCATGCGGCCCACTGCACACCGTGGGAGGAGACCCAGCAAACACCTGACCCCGCTCACAGCCCGGGATGCCCCTCTCCCTCTCCTCAGCCCGGCCCCAGCCCACCTCGCCCTCCCACCCGCACTCACCGGACTTGGGGTTGCACAGCACCGGGGGGCTGCTGCTCAGGGTGGGGCTGCTGCTGAAGTAGCCGCTGCTGCCACCACTGCTCAGGCTGCTCCTGCGGCCCGCGGACGCCACCTTGATCTCCTTGCTGGGGCTCACTGTGGGGGACACGGGTCAGCGGGTGCCCGGAGGCCCAGGCGGGAGGAGCCAAGCTCGAGCCCTGGCTGAACAACTTAACAGGCTCAGCGAGAAGTAAGGAGCCTGTCACCAGCAGGGCGAGGGTGGCAGAGGAGCCCACCACGTGCACACGAGTTCGAGGTCGACTCAGGAACCCTCAGGCCTTCCAGGCGGCACCCAGACCTCGGGAGGCTGAGGCAGGAGGACTGCCGGGCTTGCAGTGAGACCCGTCTCAGGAAACAAAGGCTGCCTGCAACTCTGTCGTTTGTGCACTGTTGCTACCGTGGGACGCACCACGTGTGACCGCGTCCCACACTGAACGGCCCGGCTGTGGGTCGCAGTGACCCGGCTCCTGTGCCCTGTGATGGCCGGTGACCCCTCCTGGACAACGGCCCCTCGTGGGGGGCACGGACCCTCTCCGGGTCACTGCAGCGCATGTCCTTCTTGCTATTGTTCGGAGTCCTGGGGATGCAGCCCGGGATCCTCCACCCTTTGGTTAATGCCCGCTTCCTCCTTCGGGTCTGGGGTGGGACCAGGCCTCCCTTCCCTGCCCCTCTGAGGAGAACCTCACCATCACCCTGCTGGGCTTGAGCGCAGCTGGGATCCTCCTGCCTCAGCCTCCCGAGCAGCTGCCATCCCGGCTGGCGCCCACACCCAGCCCTGTTCTGTGTGTCTCGGGTGACAAACCCCAGCTCTCAGGGACAGCGGGCGGCCAAGTACCTGACACAAAGCTGGTGGCCTTGTGGGCATCGTGGCCCTGGCGGCGCAGGCAGAAGGGGCTGTCGTGGGTGTCGGGACCGCCCGGGGCCGCCTCGCTGAGCAGCTCCATCAGCCGCCGTCTGCGGCGGAAGTTCATGCGGAACTGGTAGAGTAGGTTGCTGTCCACGAATGGGCGCCTGTTGGACACTGCGGGGAGATGGCACTGAGGACACTGGGCATGGCCACCCCACCTTGGGGGCTCACGCAAGACCTCAGCTCCAAAGGCAACACACGGGTGCGGCTCTGTCCACACGTGTGCCGCCCACTCCAACGGTGTGCAAGCCAGCGGGGCGTGGCGGGCACACCTGTCATCTAGCATCCGGGAGGCTGAGGCAGGAGGATCTCTAGGAGTTCATGGCCATCCCGGGCTGCACAGGAGACCCTGTCTCAAAAACCCAATAAAGAAATAGAGAAAAAAAGGCTCAAGCTGGACACTGGAGGGCAGGGAGCCAGGCCCCCGGGGTTGCAGAACGCAAAGGTCCGGGTGCTCACATCTCCACACCAGGGCTGCCTGGCCTGCCGGAGACCTCACAGCAGGTGAGCGCGGCAGAGCTGGCTCCGGAGGACCCGGGAGTCAGCGGGAGCCCAGAGCCGCCACTCGGTCACTGCGTGGCTGGGGCTGCAGCCACGGCCTCGGGGGCTCTCGGCCTCAGCTGGGCTCAGTGCGAAACGTGACATAAACGGAGGCGCAGCCCTGCAGTGAGCAGAGAAGGAGCCTCAGCCCGGGTCCCAGGAAAACGGACCCTGTCCCTGCCTGGCCTCACTCTCCGCACAGAGCAGACGTCTTGGCAGACACGGGGAGGAGCTGCACAGCCTGAGAGGCACAGGGCTCTGTCATCCCTGCACTCTGGGAGCCCGAGGTGGGAGGATGCCACGCCAGTTCAAGCCCAGTGCAGGTAGCTTAGTGAGATCCTGCCTCAAAATAAAACAGAATAAATGGGGCTGGAGTGTAAAGTGCTCCCACCCCTTCCACGGAGCCCCGGGCTGGACCTAAAACTCCCCGTCCTAAGTGCTGCAGGTTCAGCCCCACACAGCCTCGGGAGGCCGAGGCGGGAGGATCACCATGAGTTCGAGGCCAGCCTGGACCGCAGAGCTAGACCGGTCTCAGGAAACCAGACAGAGCTAAGCAGAAGAGCTCCGGCTCAGCGCCTCCCCAGCTTGGCTTCCCAGTCGACACCTCCCCCTGTCCACACCACAGCGGGCTGGGCGGCTTATTTTTCTTCTACTTTGGACTCAGCTGTAATAAAAAGGAAAACCGAGCCAAAGCACACACAAGGGCACAGCGGGAAAATTCCCAGAAATGCCACACTACAAAGTAGAAAGGCAGTGTGGCAGCCCACGTCTGTGGTCCCAGCGCTCCAGGAGGATGAGGCAGGAGGGCGCAGGTGCCAGCCCAGCCAGGGCAACTTAGCAACTTAATAAGACCCTGTCACAGTTTAAAAAAATCAGACTTTAAAGGGCTGAGAGCATGGGTTCAACCACCAGTCCCGAGGAAGGGAGGGAGGGGAGTGCGGCTGTGGTCAACACTCCAACATGCGACACTGAGGGTGCAAGGAGGAAACCTCATCCTTTCCCAGTCAGTTCGCCACTCGAGGCAGGAACGACAGCCGGCATCCTCGTCCCACAAGCGAGAACAGGGCTGGCGCACGGACTGCTGGGAAGAGCAGAGGGGCAGAAAGGAGGCTGAGGCAGGAGGATCTCCGTGAGTTTGAGGCCGGCCTGGGCTATAGGAGGAGGCCCTGTCTCAAGCCGCATAACAAAGCTTCTGTCCAAGGTGCTTCTCCTGGCCTGTTGTCTCCACCAGGTTTCCCTACTCTTTCATCTCTGTTTCAGAGAAGCAAACCCCTCTACTTCAGCTTGGCGGTGAAATTCCCTTTGGGATCCCAGCCGAGCTTCCACGGCTCCCGGGTGGGCGTGCGGTACCAAGCCCCGGCCTCTTTTGGTCTAAACGTCTCTTGGGTCTCTTGGTATGCGCAGTCTGGGAACTCCAGCGTGTGGAGGAATCCCAGGCTGGGCCGGGCTCTGCTCCAAGGTCATAGCTGTTGCAGGGGCCTCCACGTGATCCCAGCCACCCCTCCCCAACCAGAGGCTCCGCCCCAGCTGGCAGGGCACAGGGAAGGGCTGCGCTGAGCGGGTGGGCGGCCTGTGCACTGCGACACCACTGGGTCCTCAGCCACCGCCAGGGAAAGGGACTCAGTGCCAGCAGGCGAGGGTGCTGGGATTGTTGCCCACAGCCGAGGCTTCTGCCAGGCCCTGGGAGCCCAAGCAGGGATTTTCCCCTGGCCTAGGGGGCTTACACTCAGGCTGTCAGTTGTTGTGTTTGTTTGCAGAGCTGGGAACTGAACTCAGGGCCTTCACACTGAGACATTCTCAGTCTGCTTTCCACTTTTTATTTTGAGACAGGGTCTTGCTAAGTGGCTAAGTTCCCCACGCTGGGCTCAAACTTGCAGTCCTCCTGCCCCAGCCTCCCAGAGCTCAGGATGCTAGGCGCCCCCATCCCTGTGGTGCTTTGTGCACAGAGCAGTCTGGGGGGCACCCCCTTTCCAGCCCTCCTGACTCCCAGCAGCCCCTGCACTTCTGGCCTACCTGTTTTCTCACTCTGCACCTTAGGGAAAACCTGACACTTAACTTTCAGCTCAGCTCCACACAGAAGCATTTCAGTAAGGGATTAAGGGGGCAGCGCCGGCCGTGGCTGCAGACGCAGGAGCTCTGCAGACGCCAACTGCGAGGCTGGCATGGGATACACATCTGCAGTGCCAGCTACAGGGAGGCTGAGGCAGGAGGACCTAGGGGCACAGCTCCGGGAGAGAATCACCACCTCCAAAAGAAGAAAAAGAAACGAAGAGGAGGTTCGCAAGGCTGAGGCGCCGGGCGACCCAGCAGGCCTGTGTTTCCGTCTCGACCCTGCTGCGAGTCCTCGGGGACAAGGACACTGCGTCCCAGCCCAGCGCGGTGCTGCAGCTGCTCAGGAGGCCTCGTGGTCAGAATGGGATGGTAATGCACAAACTGAAAAATATGAAGCATTCAGAGCCAGGTGTGGTGGCGCAGGCCTGCGAGCACGGCCTGGGGAGGCTGAGCCAGGAGGGTCACTGCGAGTTCCAGGCCAGCCCAGGCTACACAGTGAGACCCTGTCTCTAACCAAACAAAATAAAAATAAAATCTCTGAAGTATTTACTCCCGTGGCTAGTATGTGGTCAACACCAACACATGAAAAACCCACGTATGCATTTGTGTACACGCCGTGTCCCCATGTCCTCACGGAGACACAGGGCATCAGCTGCTCATGCAGAGTTCCGTATGGTGAGTCACTGATGCCCACAGCTGGCTGGGGCTCCCCGGGCAGCTGAGGGGACCCCACTTTCTGCCTGGGGAGCCGCCCAATGACTGCTTTAATGTTTAACCTAGGGTTAATCTTTAGCCAGACTGGTGCGAGCCATTGGAGATAAGCACTGGCCCAGCCCCACCTGCGCACAAGCGCACACACACAGGCATGCACACACACACTCTGCAGCCCCACTTGGAGCTCGGTCTGTGACCAGGCAGTTGCTCCCAGGGACCCACTGTGCTGGGCCCTGTGTCCTTGGAAACTGCAGCTCCCAAAACAGAATGCCGAGCCAGGTGTGGTGCACACTGGCCCCAGCACTCAGGAGGCTGAGGCAGGAGGATCACTGAGAGTTTGAGGTCAGCCTGGGCTCCACAGTGAGACCTGCCTTAACCTCTCACCCCGGGGCTGCTTGTTACGGGGCAGCGCTGGCCTGCGCTCACCATGCTGGATGATGCTGTGCTCCGTGAGCCGCTGGCACAGCTGCTCAGCCTCCTGCCGTGTGGTGGCCTCGCCCTCCTGCACCAGCCAGTCCAGCAGCTCGCAGCCCATGACGGTCCGCTCATAGCGAACACCGTCCTCCTCGCGGGGCTGCAGGAGAGAGCTCTCAGGGCTCATGAGCCTACGGGAGGGAGCAGAGCGAAGCAGGCCGTGAGGTGCAGCCTCCACCCGGGAGCTGGGTCTGAGGCAGCACCAGGAAGAAAAGAGGAAAGGAAGTAGTCACACAGGCTGGCACTGAGGTGCTGTGAGGCTGCAATCCAGCATTCAGGAGGCCGAGGCAGGAGCATCTCCACGAGTTTAAGGCTAGGTAGTGAGTTCAAGACCAAATGAACTACACAGCAAGACCCTGTCTCAAAAACTATATATGGGATGGGCCGGGGATTTAGCTCAGTGGTGCCACCGCCTGCCTCACAAGTGCAAGGTCCCAAGTTCGATCCCCAGTACCCCCCCAAAAATCATATATGAAGTTAAAAAGAGCTTTAAGAGAAAGCCACGTGTTCATACAATGACAAATTACTTGCGTACATGATAACCATTACATGGCGCTAACATTTAAGGAGCCACTCACCCAGTGGCTTAGGGCTCTGGCTTCTTCTGTCCCGAGCCCCCGGGCCTCCTGCCCAGCCTGCAGTCCACACCGGGAAGAGTGCCTCCCCGGGCACTTGGGCTGCACCTCAGGCTTGGAGACCCCGGGCCGGAAGGGAGAGGAAAGCAGGCCCCAGCCTGCAAGCACACTCCTCATTACATCCTCCATGCTGAGACGGAAACCGACCCCAGAGGTGAAGGGGAAAGAAAGGCTTCGGTGACCCGAGGTTGGGCTTCCCGACCCACCGGGTCCCAGAGACGCACCTGCTGCTGTCTCTGCTCTGACTATCTCGAGGCATGGTGGAATCATAGAACATCTGTCTGTGAGCTTAGTTTACTTTGCTTTATTTTGAGGCAGGGTCTCACTCTGTACCCCAGGCTGGCCTTGAACACACTGTGTAGCTCAAAGCCTGAGATCCTCCTGCCTCAGGCTCCCAAATGCTGGGATTACAGGTGTGTGCCACCATGCACGGCAATATTTGTCTGTTTCATGACTGGCATCTTCCATCTATCACAATGTCTTCAAAAGTCCATGCATCCAAGCCAGGGGTAGGGAGGGATGCACACCTGTCGTCCCAGCACTGGGGAGGCTGAGGCAGGAGAATCAGCAGTTCAAGCCCAGCCTGGGCAACTTAGTGATTTGGTGAAACCCTGTCTTGAAATATAAAGTAAAAAAAGGGCCCACGGTTCAATCTCAGAAACAAAACAAAACAAGGAAATGAACAAGAAAAAGTGTTTCCACAGTGGAAGTTGGACAAGACAGATTAAAATGCTTTCTTTCAGCCAGGTGGGGTGGTGTGTGCCTGTGACCTGAGCACTGAGGTCAAGCCTGGGCTACAGGTGAAACTCTGTCTCTGTTAAACTCCAGCTCCTGTCTTTAGGTCCAGTCATCATTAAACCTCTGTAGCTCCCGCCTCCACCTCCCTTTATAATGGGAGCCATTGTGCCTGTCGGGTGGTGGCTGCGGTGACTCAGGGCCACAGAGATAACCTGGGGCCTGGGGAGGGAAAATGTGCCACTGTTTCTTTGTTTGCCACAGGGTCTCAGGTCTCAGGTTCTCCCTATGTAGCCCAGGCTGGCCTTGAACTCCTGAAGGATCCTCCTGCCTCAGCCTCCCGGGTGCTGGGACTTCGCTGTGCATCACGAAGCCTGGTTGAAAATAACGCTGCAAACTCCTAGGTTTGGCAAGGAAGGCACAAACTGCACCTCGAAGTCATATCCTCTTTGATAGCTAGTGAATCATTCGGCAGTGAAGGGGATGAAACCCCCGCCTGGTGCATGGAGGCTGGGGACCCTGACTGGCTGAAGTCCCCCCCTCTTTCCACATTTTTATTTACATTTTTGCCGCTGTTGTTATTCATTTATGTTTTGCTACACTGGGGTTGGAACGTGAGGCTTCACCCTGGGCAACACGCCCAGCTCCCTGCTTTTCTTCTAAACTTTCATAAATTGGCAAACTGCCCAGGCTGGGCTTGAACCAAGAATCCTCCTGCCTCAGCCTCCCTGTGTGCTAGGATGACAGGCCTGTGCCACCATGGCCAGCTGAAATTTGAGTTCTGAGACCTGGTTTTGTTGAAGACAACAGCCCAGGTCAGAAGGGCCCGGGTTCCAAAAGCCCAGCTGTGGAGTTTCAGCTCCTGCTGACCACACAGGGTGAGGGAGGAGCCGCCCAGGGGTGTCCACTCCCCCAGGCGTAACTAGCCACTCCCCAGAGGTGACCCACGTTGGGGTGGGCCACGGAGCTCTCCAGAAGCCAGCAGAAGCCCCGAGAGACCCCAAGGACGAAGGCAGGGCCTGGCCAGAGCTGCAGGCTGGCTTACCATGCTGGGCTCCAGATCTCTGTTGCATGCAGTCTGCATAGGCCGGGAGCTCAGGGGCAGCACCCGAGTCCCGGGAGCTCCAGGGCTGCTGCAGTCCCAGCACAACTCAAAAATCTTGTTACACTCGAAGGGAGGCCAGATTTTAAAGAAAATGATTTCATTCATCAAATCGCCTTTTGTTTTCCATGGTTTTTAAAAGACAGGGTCTCGCTATGCAGTCCAGGCTGGCCTTGAGCTCAGGGCGACCCTCCTGACTCAGCCTCCAGAGTGCTGGGGTTACAGGCACACCCACCACGCTGGGGCACAGTCTCTACCGAAGGACACAGCCTGCGGCAGCACAGCTGGGGTGGGGTGTGGCTCGGGGTTCAAACTCCAGCTGTTACTGTGACGGGGCAGGGGCTGCACCGCCAACCTCAGTGCCAGAGCTGCCAGCCAGTACCTCCCACACAGGCCACGAGGGAGGGGTCGGGCAGCCAGGTCACCCACCCCACGCCCACTCAGCCATCAGACACTGGGCTGCTGTCTCACAAGGAAAACAGCACCCGCTCCTCCTCAAATCCCTCCGCCTCCGCGCGCCCTGCCCCCTTCCCACCCCAAGGCGCTCCTCCCACCTCCCAGTGTCTCTCCTCCCTTAGGCCCTGTTTCTCACCCCGGAGAAACGAGGCCACATCTAAACCTAAACCTGTGCGACTGAACGGAAGGGAGGAGAATGGGAGAAAGTATTGAGATACATTTCGCACAGGCACAAATTCCCAAGATCAATGTGACCACTGGGCGCGGCAAACACATGCAGTACTAACGGAAACATCGGTAATAGTTGTTTTTTTTTAAAAAAAGGAAAAGGACAAACTGGGTGTGACAGTGCACACCTGTAACCCCAGCAGTCAGGAGGCTGAGGCAGGAAGATTGCTGCAAGTTCGAGGCCAGCCTGGGCTGCACAGTGAGTTCAAGGCCAGGCTGAACCACAAAGCGAGAGACCCTGTCTCAAAAAAAAAAAAAAATGTAGGGCCAAAATTTCAAAACTAACAAAAAATAAAATCTTTGAAAAGATGACCTGTTAACGAAACCAAACACTCACATTTGCTTTGACTTTTTCTGAGGTGCTGGGGATTGAGCTGAATTCAGCGTGCCCTGCACGTCAGGCAAGCCCTTCGCCACCAAGCAACACGCTCAACCCCTGCTCTGATAAAAATAAAGTGTCTGGAACTTACCCAGTTATGGTACAGCTGACTCATAAAAATAAAGCTAGTAAATAAGAAAAGTACGGCAGGCGTGCACCGTCCCAGGTGGGGACCCATCAGCCCAGCACTCGGGAGGCTGAGGCAGGACGATCAGAGAGTTCCAGGCTACACAGCGAGGGCAACCAGTAGGAAAGGAACCTCACGCAGCTGCCTCGGGTTCTGGCGAGGGAAGGGGACCGGGCCGGACACCTACTTCTCGTACAGCCGCTGTCCCCGCACGAAGGCCTTGACCTCGGCGTCCAGCGGGAGCGTGCCGTCGTCCTTGCGGAAGCGGTAGAAGAGCTTGGCGTCCTTGAACTCCCTGTGCTCGTCACACACTGCGGGAGGGGACAGCGCGTCGGAGGCCTGGGGCTCAGGGCCCCGTGGAAGAGCCCGGGGCACTCGGCACAGCACCGGGCGGCGGAGCCACCACGCACGCCCGAGTCCTCCCCGCACTCTGCCACCGCCGCAGCCACCGTCCCCAGCCCTTCCCAGCGAGTGCGGGCGGGAGTCAGCCTCGGGGGTGGGGATGTGGAGCCCCGCAAGGTGGCGCCCCGTCACCCCAGCACAGGAGGCTGAGGCAGGAGGGTCACCGCGAGTCCCAGGCCAGGCTGGGCTACATAGCGGGCCAGACCCTCCCTGTCTCACCAACCAACCAACCAGCGAAAAGTCTGTCCAAGGCCAGACCCGTGGGAGAGGGGACGCAGCTGGGAGGAGGCCCGAGGAGGACTGACAGGCTGTTCACTCTCAGCTGGAAAGGTCCGCGGGCTCAGCCCTGCCCGGCTTCTCACCGTGGTGCACGAGGCCCCGGTCCGCCAGCTTCTGCATGAGCTTGACCGCCATCTCGCGGTCGGAGGCCTCCTTGCGCTCGATCAGCCAGTCAATGAGCTCCTTGGCCACGAAGCAGTTGGGGTAGGTCTTGAGGTGGTGCCGCCGGTCCTTGATGACTTTCTCCTCGTGCAGCCTGAGCCTGGAGCGGGACACGTGCCGGGGGGCTTGGTGAGGACACAGATGGTGGACCCACCCGACACCAGGCCAAGCAGGTGCTCCGGGGCCTGGGGAGACCCTCGCAGCCTGGGGTCCCCGCTGGCAGACAGGCCCCAGGGTGCGTCCAGCCCGGGCCTGGAGAGACACAGCCGGATGAAGACATGGATCTCACTGTGTAGCCCTGGGCCCTACAGCGATCCTCCTGGCTCAGCCTCCCAAGCGCTGGGACTGCAGGCGAGCGCCACTGTGACCGGCTGAGAACAGGAGTTCACAAGCCAGGTGTGGTAGGGAGGCTGCCAGGGTGGTGCACACCTGTGATCCCAGCAAGTGGGAGGGTCAGACGTTTGAGCCCCGAGTTCGAGGCCAGCCTGGACCACAGGACGAGACCCGGATCTCAAAAGAAAACATCCCAACGTCTCCACAGAGCCACCCACGGATCAGATCGGATCCGGATTCAGATTCGGAAAAGCAGGAGGGAGGTGCCTCATGGTGAGAAAAGATAAGAATCTGAGGACACAAAGGGAAGTTGGCACCATTATTATGCAAATTATGGGCTGCAAGGTCAAATTACTGGGCTGTGGATGGAAATTCTGGTGACAGAGAAGGGGCCACAGAGGAACAGAAGCAGCTCACACAGACCTGGGCTGCCTGGGCCATCTTCAGGGAGGAAAAGACAGTGGAGCCCAGTGTGGTGCCACAGCCTGCCAGACCAGCACTCTGGAGGCTGAGGCAAGAGGATCCCCCCAAGCTCAAGGCCAGCCCAAGTCAGGAACCAAATCAATAAATAAAATAGAAAGGAGTCGGCCCTCATTCTTCAAAAGTAGGCATTGGCCTAAGTGTGGAAGGAGTCCTCTGAGTCCTCAGGAATCCGGTGCAGAGGACGCCGAGTGGCTTGGTGGGCAGGAGGGTGACAGGGACTCGGCTGTGTCCTGCCCAGGACAGCGCAGGGCCACTGTCAGGGACCGGGATGGAGCTGACTCAGAACCTCTCAGGGCTCAGGGTCCCTGGTGACTTCCCCAGCTATTCTGGGGCCGTGCTGTGTGACCCAACCCATCGGGTCCCACCTACCCAAGCTCAGCCAATTCTCAGGGATTCTCCCACTCACTCATGGACTCCTACCCTGCTGGCAACGCCCAACTTGCTCTCTTTCTGCCCAGATTTCTGCACCAGGCAGTGGTGGTATACACCTGTCACCCTAGCACCCGGGAGGTTGAGGCAGGAGGATTACTGTGTGCTGGAAGCCACCTTGGGCTACACAGTGTGACTCTGCCTCAAAAAAGTTAAAAATTAAGGAAAATTCTCCCCAAAATAAATGGGAAGTCTCATAATTTAGAAGGCAAGAGGAAGAGGCAGCGACTCCTGTGGTGGAAGCCAGGCACAGAAAGCCACCACCATGGTGGAATCCTGGAAATGCTCTCCAGCCCTGGGTGGGGTCTCCTTGTTCCCCACCTCCCAGTGACCCAGAGGCCCAAACTGACCTTGAACTCACAGGGATCCTCCTGCCTCAGCCTCCAAGAGCCAGGATTAGAGGTGCCACACCACCCCTCCGAGCCCGAGGGCTTTCCAGGCTGGGGCTGAGAGAGGCCCAGGGAAAGAGGAAGCTGCAGCCACCTCTGGTCTTGGATCCCATTTCCCTGGGCTCAGCCCAGGAGCCCACAGCAGGAGCCGCCCTGAGGACCAAAATAGATCAGACCAGGCCCCGCATGGAAAGGCTCCAGGCCCTACTCCTGATAGTGCTGTCTCCAGCTGGCGGACACCTGGCTTGGGGCTGCCGTCTACACCAGAAAACACAAACACGAAGGGCGGCCAGGGCCAGAAACTTCGGCCCAGCCTTCAATCCCAGTGCCCCGAAGGCTGAGGCAGGAGGATCGCCAAGAGTCTGAGGGCAGCCTGGGCTCGGGAAGACAAAACACAACATTGCAAGCGTCTTCTGGAGCCCTGGGGACCTGTCAGATCCTCCTGAGCCATGCGGGGCCTGAAGGCCTGGCAGGACCGAGACACCTGCATGGTGGCCCAGCGAGGTGGCCCAGGGCCAGGGGGCAGAGACGGCCTGTGTCTGCCCACGGAAGGCAATGTTCTCGTGTGGCTCCACCACAGCCCAGCCAGTGTTCCTGTTATTTTGTTGTTGTCGTCTTGAGACAAGGCCTCGCTGTGTAGCCCAGGCTGGCCTCACACTCTCAGCGATCCTGCCGCCTCAGCCTCCCGAGTGCTGGGATTCCTGGGGTGCGCCACCACGCCCGGCTAGATTCAGGTTCAGTCAAAGCCCTACACTCTAGGAATAAATTCATTTCCCCAACAGAGTGGAAAAAGCATTCGTCTACTTTTTGTTTGCAAAAGCTGTCACCCTGGAATGCGGCCTCCTATTACACACGGCTCTGCTTTCAATTTCCTTTAGGGTTAGGTTTTTCAAGTCCCCACTCAGGGAAACAAAAGCGCAGCGGGCGTCCTCTCATGGTAGGGACCAACTGCTGCTTTGGGCTGAAGAACCTAGTAACCAGGGTGAGCTGGTTATTTAAATGCTGTTCTGACCCCATGTGTAACATGAGGGTTACAGAGGTCAATCAGTCCGATAAACTCCAACAGATCCATGTGTTTAGAAGAGAGATGTTAAGTGGAGCGTGGTGGCACACGCCTGTCATCCCCAGCACTCCGGAGGCTGAGGCAGGAGGTTCTCCATGAGTTCCAGGCCAGCCTGGGCTACATAGTGAGTTCAAGGTCAGACTGAACTACACAGCAAGATGCTTTCTCAAAAACAAACAACAACAACAAAAACCAAAGTAAAACAAAAGAATATCTAGACTATCTACTATGTAGAGTTTCTATAAAGATTAAAATTATTAACATGTATAAAGCACTTGAGGTACAGTCTAAGCATCACTGATTTTTATGATTTTTGGGGGGGTTGGGGATAGAGTCTTGCTATGTAGCCCACGATGGCCTTGAACTTACAGAGATCCTCTTGCCTCAGCCTCCTGACTGCTGGGACTACATGGTTCGCCACCGTGCTCTGCCCACCATGGTGTTTGCTGCGGTTTGCACCGTTCCTCCCAGGAGGACGATAGGGCAGGGAGCTCCCCAGTGCCCATGGCGCACCCTCTCGCAGTGGGCAGGTCCCCCCCCCACCGCAAGGCTGTCGGCTCTGAGATTTAACCCCATCGGGTTGGGTTTCTGTGCACTGCACTAATAGGCATGGAGAAGTCAGTCCCGCCCGCCAGGCACCGATGGTATCAAACTAGCAATAAATATCATAGCACTCTTTGGCCAACCAAAAAGAAAGCAATTAAGAATTTTTAATATTTTTCCAGCCAGGTGAGGTGGCACTCGCCTGTCATCCCAGCATTTGGGAGGCTGAGGCAGGAGGATCACCATGAATTCAAGGCCAGGCTGGGCTACATAGTGAGACCCTGTCTCAAAAAAACAAAAAAGAGGGCCGGGAATTTAGCTCAGTGGTTTCGCTGCCTACTGCACAAGCGCAAGGACCGGAGTTCAATCCCCGTTACCAAAAACAAAAACAAAAATGAAAAAAAAAAAAACAAAAAAGAAAAGAATAAAGTCACTATAATCAACAGTAAGAGGACAGCCGGGGACAGAAGGACACACTGCAACCTTAAGGAGGGTGGCCGGGCTCCTGCCCCCCAGGGCCAAGAAGCCAGGCTGCATCCACTGGGTCACCTGGGTCTCCCATGGGACCATGGTCCCCCATGGGAGGCTGCTCCAAGTTACACAGAGCTCACTGAGCAAACCACTCTGCACCAGCCCCAGCTCACAGGGCTGAGGTGGAAAGCTTGGGGTTAGCGGGAGGTGAGGGTCAGCAGCCAGCAGCCGTGGCTGGGGGAGATGGGGGTCCGGAGTCCCAGCCACAGCAGCCAAGGTCCCAACTCAGAGAGCCCTACACCCGCAGGCACCCGCCACCGCCCTGCGGCTGGTTGGTTTGGAGTCAGGACCTGCTCAGAGTCCAGGCTGGCCTTGAACTCACAGGGATCCTCGTGCCTCAGCCTCCTAGGGCTGAATTCCAGGTGTGGTCACCACGCCCAGCCTCCTCCATAACCACCGAGTGCTCAGCCGGGCCTCAAGCCCCCAAACAATGGAACCCATGCTCAGCCACAGAGTGGCCAAGCAGAAATTCACGGCCACAGCTGCATCCTGTGTCACGGGAGAGCCAAGGAAGGGCCTGGAGCTGTCACGGGTCCACAGGGACATTCAGGCCAGGTGTGGTGGCACACGCCTGTCATCCCAGCACCCGGGAGGCTGAGGCAGGAGGATCGCCCTGAGTTCAGGGGCAGTCTGGTTACATAGTCAAAAAATTTTTCTTAATAAAAAAAGCAAGTAACTTTATCTAACAGAGGACTTTAAATCGGAAAAGCTATATTTCTGTTCTCAGTTAGAAACTTCTACAGGAGGCCAAGTTTGCACCTGGACCACACTTTATTTCTTACTTTTCCTGTGGTGTTTTGAGTCAGGGTCTCACTATGTAGCCCAGCTGGGCTCACACTCTCAGCGATCCTCCTGCCTCAGCCTCCCAGTGCAGCTGGACCACACACTTTCAAACTCAACCAGGGCCAGAAGCCAGGGTTTCACCCTGCACATTCAGCCCAGTGAATTCTGACTCCCACGTTTCCTTTCTCCAAACTCCAGCCCCTCTGCCAGGGCCCTGCTCCTTCAGAGCCGCAGAAGCCGAGGCCGGGGAGCCCGGCCAGGAGCTGGCGCAGTGCCCCGCCGGCCACGCGGTGTGGCTGCGGCCCAGGCGCGCAGGACTGGCTTCCTTCTCTCCTGGCAAACTGATTTATGGCCGCGCAGAGGGCAGCTGCAGAGCCAGCCAGGACACGCGCAGGGTTTTGTTTGTCGTGCTTTGGTTTTGAGACAGGGTCTCTCTGTGTAGTCCAGGCTGGTCTCAAACTCGCTGCGACCCTCCTGCCTCAGCCTCCCGAGGGCTGGGATCACAGGTGTGCTCCCCACGGTGGGCCAAACATTCCCAGGAAAAGGGACAGGTAGGAAGGCGGGAGGCCCTGAGTCGGGCTTGGCCTGCATGGTGACACCCGCCAAGGGTTACTCTCCACCAGCCAGGTGCCACAGCCGCGCCGCGAAGCTGGCCTCAGCCCGGGACGTGGTGCTGCCATGGTCCCCTCGCGGACCCAAAGCAGGACTGAAGGTGTGCCAGGAGGGCCAGGGCGGGGCCCGGGGTGCCGGGGGCTCCGTGCGTGTAGCCTGCACCACCGTCCGCAGGGGGCGCCCCGTGGACTGCTCCCTGCGCCGCTTTTGCGCTGCTGCGGTCCTGAGACAGGGTCTCCCGGTGCAGGGCAGGCGGGCGCCAACTCGCAGAGATCCTCCTGCCTCGGCCTCCCGGCGCGGGATGACAGCGCCCGCCCCGCCTCCACGGCACCCGGCCGTGCCGAGCCCTGCGCCCGGGGCTGTCACCGAGGCCGGGTCGCGGTCGCCCGGGAAGGACCGGGACCGGGACAACGCCGCGCGCCAGTGCCGCCCGCCGTCTCCTACCGAAGCTGCTCCCCGGTGACCAGGACCTCGGCCATGCGCTCCAGCTCCCGCTGCCGCGCGCCCCCGCCGGGGTGGCCGTCGCCGCCGCCTCCCTGCTCCATGGTCCGCAGCGCTCGGTCCCCGCGCTGGAGCCTGGCGCCGCGATCAGCCTGCCCGTACCGAGGCTGCGCCCGCCATCTTTGTTCCGGGCAGGCCCGGAGCTCGCCTGCGATTGGCTGGAGAGGGAATCCCGGCCCTGACAATCCCGCCTTGGGGGCGGGGAAGAAGAGCCCGCGTGGTCGGGGACGGGGGCGAGGGAGGAAATATAAACATGTGGGCGGGGCCGGGGCGGGAGCTGCTCGGTACCCAGCCGCTGCCCTGGTGTTCTGTGTTTCACCGTACTTTTGTTGTTGTTCTTGTTGTTGTTTTTATTTTTCCAGGTTTTTTGTGGGGTTTTTTGACACAGGGTCTCGCTGTGTAGCGCAGGTTGTCGTTGAGCTCACTGTGTAGGCCAGGCTGGCCTCCCGCTAGAGGCGATCTTCCTCAGCCTCCCAGGTGCTTGGATTGCAGGCGTGTTCACCACGCCCAGTTTAAAAATTAATCTTGAAAGATTAATTTCTTCAAAAGCTATTCTGTCTCCTACAGCAGCTCATATTCTTCTGCTAGTATATTATTCTTTTATCATTGTGTGTTTAAAGAAACACCCCAGCGCCTTTCCCAGCGTCCCTCACGGTTATTCCTTACCTGAGCTGAAAACTTGCAGACGTTCGCCGCCGGGCACCTGTTCTGAGCTTGCAATTGCACAAACGCCTCCTTTAAATCATCTAATTAACCACACCAAGCTCTCGAGAGTTCGGGTTAATGTTTCAGACTCAGAGAAGAAGCTGAAGCAGGGAAGAGTGAATTTGCCCAAACTGACCACCGGGGCTGTAACTGTGCGTGTGGTGTGTGGTACTGGGGATTGAACCCTGGGCCTTTTCACTGAGCTGTGCCCCCCGCCCTCTTGTTGTCTTGAGGCAGGGTCTTCTCTCAGGTTGCTAAATTACCAAAGTTGGGCTCAAAAATTTGCAATCCTCCTGCCTCAGCCTCCCAGAGTGCTGAGAATACAGGCGTGCACCACCACATCTGGCTGGTTACTCTTTTGCTGAAGGAAATCACCCAAGCTTCTTAACTTTTTAAGCAGACCGTGGTAGAAATATAATCAAGACAGACACAGCTCCAGGTAAATGTGATTCTAAAAGCTTCATTCTGCATAAGCTATAAAAATCTTTTCACAAACCGGGGGTGGTGGTGCAGACCTGTCATCCCAGCACTCAGGAGGCTGAGGCAAGAAGATCTCAGATGAGTTCCCCTCCCTCTCCCTCCATCTCTTTCAGATGCATTCCAGCAACAGAACTTGTTAAGTTTATAGTTTTTTAAATGTCCCATAACCTGAGGGAACAATGCAAGTCAGGGCAATCCCTGCCTCTGGTTTGATCTGGGAGATGCGGTTCTTGGGCTCCACCAAGGCAAAGCCAAAGCTGGATCTTGACCCAGAGAAAACCCGGAAGCAGCTTCTTCCTAGCCCAGCCTCCCATGTGCCAGGCAGGGGCTGAGCCACGCAGCCTGGAGCCTGGACCACCTGGCCCTGAGCTGTGCTCTGAGCTCCTGATCCGACCGCCTCCTCTTTCTGAGACTGGGTCTCACTCAGGAGTCCAGGCTGGTCTTGAACTCACTGTGTAGTTCTTGGGGAACCTCCTGCCTCAGCCTCCTGAGCACCAGTAGCCCGGCGCTTGTGTGAGTTTCAGGCCCCAGTTTGTCACAGGTTCTGTGTCCCACGGATGCCCCGGCCACACAGCCCTGCCCGGTGCCTTCCTCACACGGAGCAGGGACCGAGGGCTGGGGTCTGGGAGATGGTGGACGTGGAGGTCGAGCCCCAGGGAGAAGACGTGAGCTGCAGGCCCAGACCAGGCGGCAGGGTGAAGGCTGCAGCCACCATCCATGCCCGGTGCTGTCCCTGATCAGAGATGCACACGGCCACCGGGCCAGCCCTGTAGCTTCCTGTGAGTTTGCATCTCATGGGGGGTCCGGTGCCTGAACAATTCGTGGAAATCGTCATTCTTTAGCTGCCACAGCTTTTACCCTTTCCCTGTGAAGGCAAGAAACTTCTGGTTTAGCAACATCCTGCCTGGATATTTCCGTCACTAGAAGCTGTGAGAAGGGGATGTGGCCTTAAAGTATAAAGACAGAAACCACTGGAGGCGCACTCACCTGTGATCCCAGCACTCAGGAGGCTGAGGCAGGCGGTTGCTGCAAGTTCGAGGCCAGCCTGGGCTGCTCAGTGCGTTCAAGGCCAGCCTAGTGAGACCCTGCCTCAAAAAAAAAAAAAGAGTGAAAACAATAAATAAAGATTTCCATATCCTCATCATTCACAGCTATTTTTAATATTTTTGTCACATCTGTCTCTCGTTTTATTTTGTTTTTGTTTTTGTTTGAGACAGGGTTTTGCTATGTAGCCAAGGCTGGTTTTGAACTGACTGCGTAGTCTGGGCTGGCCTCAAACTCCCTGATTGCCCTGCCTCAGCCTCCCAAATGCAGAGATTGCAGCTGTGCACCACCACACCCGGCTCGCCTCTTACTTTTGCCCAACTGGGAATAAAATCCTGAGAGTAACGCCCAGCCCCTCCTGGTACCGGTTACTGCGCGTCCCGGGAACCCTCCCTCCAGCCCGGCGCTTTCTACGTAGCGCCTTGGCCTGTGCTGCCGCCTAGCGACTGCGAGCGCAACGACACCGAGGGCCCGCAAGTCGGCGGCAGAGCACCTTCAGGGCAGCTGTCAGAGAGCACGCGGCCCGCGCGTTTGGAGTAGAAATATATTATATAGCTAGTTTTGTTTTGTTTTGCGTTTCTTTTTTTGAGACAGGGTCTCACTATGAAGGCCAGGCTGGCCTCTAACTCACGGAGATCCTCCTGCCTCAGCCTCCAGAGTGCTGAGGTGACAGGTGTGAGCCACCATGCCCGGCTATATTTAGCTAAATTTTAAAATGCCAGATATAAACAAGAAGTGACGGGCGTATTCAGCGAACCACTGTCTTCATCCTCTTACTATTAGAGTGCTCGTTATTGGTGTTTCTGTTCACCTTTATTTTCTTGTTTGTGAGTAGTTCTGACAGCGGCTGCCTCTGCATGACCCCATGCACACGTCAATGCTGAGCAGCCCGGCGCTGTTTGTATTACCAGGGCCAGCGCAGGGGCCTCTACCACCGAGCTCTCTGGCCCTTTGCATTATTTATCAATTTTCATACTAGGGGTTGAACCCAGGGCCTTCTCCGAGCTGCATATCTGCTCTTTTTTGGTTTTTCTTTTGAAAAAGGACCGGCCAGGTTGATAAGCTTCCTAGGCCAGGCTCCAATTTGCAGTCTTCCTGCCTCAGCCTCCGAGAGTCCTGGGATGACTGGTGTGGTCACCAGGCCTGGGCCCTTTTTAGGTTTTTTGAGAAAGAGTCTTTCGAAGTTACCAAGGCTAGCCTGGCATTTGTGACCCTTCTGCCTCAGCCTCCTGAAAAGCTACAGTTATAGGCATGCACGCCCAGGCCAGGCTCCAAATATACACTATTTTATTACATATGATTCCCTTTCTGCCATTCTTCTGGTACTCCATGAAGTGTATCACCTGAATGTTTAAAATTAGATACAGCAGCAATGTTATATTATCTGTGAATTTAACATAAGAAAATGAAACAAAAATTACATACATATCTATTATTTTTAAAGGAGACATTGAGTTCAATGTGCTCAGGAGGCTGAGGCAGGAAGATCCCTGTGAGGTTGAGGCCAGCCTGGGCTACATAGTGAGACCCTACCTCAACAAAGCAAAGCAAAACAAAACAAAATGGCTGGGCATGGTGCTGCATGCCTGTCATCCCAGCACTCAGGAGGCTGAGGCAGGAGGCTCACTGTCATCATGAGTTCCAGGCCAGCCTGAACTGCATGGCAAGACCCTGTCTAGAAAGGAAGAAAGAAAGAAAGAAAGAAAGAAAGAAAGAAAGAAAGAAAGAAAGAAAGAAAGAGTGAGAGAGGGAAACACTAAGTGGTCAAAAGTCACTAAGAGGCTAGAAAAAGAAGAGGAAAGGGAGCAGAAGTGGGTAATATTTTAAAAATATTCCTTCTGCTTTTCCTAAGGGGCCTTAGGAGTGTTGCGCAGCGCCGAGAGCTCCACTTCCTGGTGGCAGCAGGTTCTCAGTGTGCACATGTGTCAGGACATCGAGCCG
Organism: Heterocephalus glaber; assembly: GCF_000247695.1. The sequence continues at coordinate 17,931,119 of NW_004624763.1, read as the reverse complement.
AGCTGGGCACGGTGGCACAGGCGTGGAATGCTGGCATTCTGGGAGGCTGAGGCAGGGGATCACAAGTTTGAGTCCAGGTTGGGAAATTTAACAACTTAGCTAGACCTTATCTCAAAAAATAACAAAGTTTAAAAACTAATATTGTAGATGACAGTGTAGGCAAGTTCAATTCCCAATATCACAAATACCTCACTAACTAAATAACTACTAACGTAAGAAGTATGCTTTAAATGGGTACAGTTTACTGTACTCAATTCCTATCTCAGTGAAGTTCATTCACAAACAAAACAAAGAATCACAGAAGATTAAATATTACATGGCTTCCTAATATGAGAGGCCTCAAATGTAAATAATTTAAAGAGCAAAATACAAGAGACAGGGAAGAAATGGAGGTAGATGGTGTGGTGGCACACACCTGTGATCCTGGCACTCGGGAGGCTGAGACAGGAGGATTGCCAAGAGTTCCAGGCCAGCTTGGGCTACATCTTGAGTTCAAAGCCAGCCGGAACTACATAGCAAGACTCTGTTTCAAAAACAAACCAGCAAGGTCCGGAGTTTGATCCCCGGTAGCAAAAAAAACAAAAACAAAAACAAAACAAAACGCAAAAACCCAAATAAAAAGAAAAAAAAGAGAAAGAAAGGGAGGGAAACTGTGTAGAAAGGGCAGGGGATGGCACTCCCCCACTGACAGAGGTTACTGTGTACACAAGCACATACTAATTAAACATTGCTTTTCAAACTCCAAGCCAGAACTCCCCAAGATGCGGGGCTGCAGAGCAGAGGTTGTGTGTGGTATGTTGGGCTTTTGCAGGGCTTCATTCTACAGGAGATCCGAAGCCACTTGGAATGCTGCGACCCAACTTACATCTATGTCTGTTTGTTTTTAGACAGCATCTCACTAAGTTACCCACCTGGGGTTCGAACTTGTGGTCCTCTTGGCTCAGCCTCCCTGATTGCCGGGATTATAGGCCAGCATCACTGCAGGGGTTTTAGCACCAGTGTAGTGCTCAACTCCGTCTGTATTTGATACCCGCTATTTCTGATTCCTCCTCTAAGGCAGCGGACAATGCATCAGGTTGCCCTGGGGAACAGGGACCAGTGCTCCATGCTAATCTTCTCAGCAACCAAGCTCTCTTCTGCTAAATCTTTTTGGGGACTTTTTCATGGCAAAACAAAACTTTCACAATAGAATTTTTGCTCTTGATTGTCAGTATGAACCTGGCTGAAAGCCCCCAACAGTATCCATGCCACAGACTGAACACTGGGCTACTTTGGAATTTTCTCCATCAGATCAATTCGTTGGCGGCCCTTAATCTCAGTCTCCTGCAGTCGCTGGACAGGAGCGCAGTGTAGACAAATTTTCTGCCAAGCATAACAAAAACAGCCTGGAGTCCACCTGGCAATGGAGTCCTTGTTCCCAACTGAAACCTCCTGAGCCTGGTCTTTTCCGTCTGCTTTGTGAGCAATCTGGTCTCAAGTTCCGACCAGGATCTCCCTTCAAGCTCTGTTTGCAGAATTCTGAGGCTTCTCCAGACTTTTCCGAACTCCTCCTGCAAGCCAGTTCCGAGGGCTTCTGAGCCACACGGCCAGGTACCAGAATGTGCCTCAGTCACTTGCTCCTCCTCCCTGAGACCCACAACTAAAAGGAAGACGGGTTTATTTGGCTCACAGTTCGTAGAGGTTTCAGCCCATGTTCGGCTGGCTCTGAGGCAGGGCGGCCTGCCGGAGGAGAGCTGCTCACCTCATGGTGCACAGGAGGCAGGAGCGAAGGCAGAAGGCAAACCTGACTCTTCCGGCCGGCCCACCCCCTACAGCAGGTCGGCCGCAATCTCCAGGATTCCTTCACCTTGCAGACGCCCCCTCTATGCGGGCACGGGGCTTTGGGGGCATCCAGATCTAAGCTTACTCATAAGCAGACTGCCTCGGGGGACAGAGCGGGGCTCGGAGTTGGGCTGCCGGCCAGGCCTGTGGGCAATGCCCGGGACCCCCTCTTCCGGCGTACTTCCGGCTGTGGGGCCTTTCTGCTTAGTCTGTGCCTGCAGTGGTTGATTCGCTTCCTAAAGATCACTTCTCAGGCAGCAGCCACCTTTATGTTCACCCTGCTGCTCCATTTGTTTCTGAATCTCATATAAGTTTGGATGTCTTTCTTATTTTTTTGTTTTGTTTTGTGGCAAGATCTCGCTATGTAGCCCAGGCTTGATTTGAACTCATGGGGATCTTCCTGTCTCAGCCTCCCAGGGCTGGGATGACAGGCATGCACTACCAGGCCTGCCTGATGTTTTAAAAGAGAGAGTTAACGAGCCAATAAATCACCTCAGCACCAGGCAGACACAGGGTGCCCTTCCCGAGCACGTTCCTATTATTTCATCCCAGAGCAAAACCCAAACGCGCCGCTTCCCTTACTTGGCCTTTTCCTGGCCAGCGCGGCCAGGGTGCTGGTGAGCGCGGGTGTGCACGTGTGTGTGTGTGTGTGTGTGTGTGTGTGTGTGTG
>NW_004624763.1:17828401-17928098 GCF_000247695.1 Heterocephalus glaber | reverse complement strand
GCCCCGGAAGCGCCGCCGTCTGCCCGCGCGTGGAGCCGGGATGCCGCGGACGCGGGCGGAGGTGGACGCCACGCTGCAGGCCGCCAAGCTGCGAGCGGCCGAGCTGCTGCCCACGGCGCTGAGCCTGCGCTTCGGGCCCGGCGCGGCCTGCTGCCTGCTGGAGCTGGAGCCTGCGCTGTGCCGCCGCCTGGAGGCCGGGAGCAGGTGAGCGGGCGGCCGGGCGGGAAGCCCGCTCATGCGCCACGGGCCCTGGGTTTAACGCCCAGCCCCGGGAAAAGAAACAAAGCCCACAGTTCGGTATTTGGGGTTCTGTTTGCTTTTTGTTTTCCGACACAGGTCTCACTAGGTAGCCTAGCTGGGCGGGCCCTGGTGGCGCACGCCTGTCAGCCCAGCACTCCAGAGGCTGAGGCAGGAGGATCACCGCTACTTCCAGGCCAGCCTGGGCTACATAGTGAGACCCTGTCTCAAAAAAACCTAAACAAATAAATAAAAGAGTAGGTCCTTGGGCCCACTAGGCATTATTAGCAGCTGAAAGCCTTTTGTTCTTTTCATGTACCGAAGGCTTAATTTTAAAAAGTAGTCTGTTTTTAGTTTCTTTTGTTTTTGTTTTTTCTTTTTCTGTTGTGTGTGTGTGTGTGTGTGTGTGTGTGTGTGTGTGGCAGAGTTTCACTGTGTAGTCCAGGTTATCTTTGACCTTGCTATGCTCTTAGGCTCAGATTTAGCAATTCTCCTGCCTCAGCCTCCTGAATGCTGGGCTGATAGGCCAGTACCATCCGCCCAGCTTATTTTAGGTTCTTTGTGTGAGTTTGAGGAGCTGCACTTTGGCCTGCTTTAGAAACGGGTATCCTGGGGTTTTGGGGGCGCGGGGGTATTGAGGGTTAAACCAGAGGCGCTCAATCACTGAGCTACATCTTCAGACCCCTTTTTAAATTTTGAAAAGTTGCTCAGGCTGAGCTTCAACTTGGAACACTCCTGCCTCAGCCTCCCTCAGTGCTGGGATCACAGGCGTGTGCCACCATACCCAGCTTCCAGTCTTAATTTGGAAACTGCTTGAAATCCAGATGCCCAGTGCAGCCCCGAGAAACCCCGAATTTTCTCCCCGTGTTTCCGAAGCCTCGTGATCCGCGGTGAGAAGGACGAGCAGGCCGTCCTGTGCAGCAGCGACAAAACCTACGAGCTCAAGGTGGCGGACACCTCCAACCTGCTGCTGTGCGTCCCGGGCTGCAAGACGCCTGCGCAGCTGGCGCAGGAGGAGGAGGCCCCCGACCTGATGCACGCGGAGGTACCGTTCTCTGCCCCTTGGCGGCGCGTGCGCCAGTCTTCTCTTCAGCGTAAGCTTTAGATGTAAGCAGGGTGTAGGGCCGCACACCTGTGATCCCAGAGCTCTTGGGGCCTGAAGCAGGAGGATCGCTGCGAGTTGGAGCCCAGCCTGGGCTACACAGTGAGATTCTGTCTCACAAAAACAAAGACAAATACCCCCAAATTACATTTTAAAAACTTTTAGGTATAAAGTATATAATCATGAGATTCGGAGAAATTTCATGAAATTGAAAATTTCTCAGCATTATTATTTTTGTTTGAATTATTGTGAACGTGTGTGTATTTTCCCAGTTTGATTTTTCTTTCTTTTTTTTGTGGTACCAGGGATCAAACTCAGGGCCTTGCGCTTGCAAGGCAGGCACGGTGCCACTGAGCTACATCCCTGGCCCCCTTTTGGGTTTTTTTAAAGATAGAGTCTCATTATATATTTCAGACTGGCCTTGAGGTTGTGGAGATCCTCCTGCCTCCGCCTCCCACAGTGTTTGGATTATGGTGTGCCTACTTCGGCCTAGAAGGTACTTGCAGTCCACAAAAGTCTCTCCTTTGCCTCCTGTTTCATTTTTAGGGGACACAGAACAACAGCGCCCCATGTCCCTTTAACATCCCTTCGTTATTTGAAGATTATGGTAATGTCTCATTGTTAGCGTGTTTTTCAGCCAGACTGTGCTGCTTCTGCCTCGTGTGCAGAATTGGGGCAGTCCTGGTCAGCTTTTCCTGGGCGTAGTTCGTTTCTAGAGTGTGCTTGAGGAATGACGTTCAACCCCTCATTTTCAGCCAGGCATGGTGGCACGTTCCTGTCATCCCAGCATGGGGAGGCTGAGGCAGGAGGATCGCTGTGAGTTCAAGGCCAACCTGGACTGCATAGCGAGAGCCTATCTCAAAAATTAAAAAAAAACACATCATTCTCACTTTGTCACGATGTTGGCTGAGCTGGCCTCTGAAGAGATACCTCTACTCTTTCTCTCTTGGTGCTCGTTGACAGTTGGGTTTTTGGAATTTCTTTCAGGATGGCTGCTAAAGCATTATGATGTGTTATAATTTCTAGATCTTTGGTTTTTCCAATAATTACTGGGAATTAAGAAGATGCAGACCTAAACTACAGAAGCTGAGGAAACTTCTGAAAGAAAACACCTATGAAGGGCCCGACAGCCCAAAAGAAATGGATTCGAATCGCTCCAAGGTGAGACTGTCATTGTCACTTTTACTACAAATTAGGTAAAAGATCTGATTAGATGCACTGAACAGCGACGTTCTCACCTTCATGTTTGTCTTCAAACAAGCCTACTGCAGTGGGCGTCTCGTCGAGGGCCACCTACCTTACGTTGGTCCTATGGCATCTGCTCTCAAAGCTGGGCAGGGATGGCGTGGGCAGGACTGGGGCAGGAGGCCATGCAGAAGGGCTGGGTGCTGTAGGCCCCAGAGGAATGGTACGGTGCTCTCACTGTGGTCTTTGCTTCTGAGACAGGATCTCAGTTGAACTCAAGGTGATCCTCCTGCCTCAGCCTCCCGAGTGCTGGGATCACAGGTGTGCACCACCAGGCCTGCTCTCGTTGTGGTTCTTTGATAATTTTGAGCATCTTTTGATGTTCTTATTGGGCATCTGTACATCTCTGGAGCAATGTCTGCTCCATTCCTTTGCCTGTTTGTAATTGAGTTGTTCATCTTTTTATTACTGAGTTACAGGAAGTTTGTTTCATCTACACGTCAGGCCTGTTCTTTTCTTTTTTATTGTAGTAGAACGAACACGACAGTGTTTAGCCTTGAAAGCATGCTTGCGCGTATGCTCAGCCCTTTGTGGTCCCCAGGAGTGTGTGTGAGCCTCAGCACCCTCCTTCTCCAGCCTTGGCCCCTCCTCGTGCTCCCGGTCCCCTGTCACTGTCCCTGCAGGCAGCAGCCACGTCCGACTTCTGTCTCTGCGGACTTGACAACTCCGTGTCCAGCACAGAGGCGGGCCGTGCATGTTTGTGTTTTGTGTGGTGCGTGCTTAAGTACAGAAGTATATTATTGTGATGCAGTGTGGATGATCTCGTTTTCCTTTTGGTGCTGAAGAAACCATTTCCAGCTGTGCACGGTGGCACAGGCCTGTATTTCCAGCTACTTGGGAGGTTGAGGCAGGACGATTGCAAACTTCCGTGTCCTCCCTAGGCAATTTAGTGAGACGTTGTTCAAAATAAAAAAACCAAAAAGAGCAGCACTTGTAGCTCAGTGCCAGGCCCTGGGTTCAATCCTCAGCACTGTCAAAAAATAAAATACAAAGAATCATCGCCAAATCCCAAGAAATGAAGATTTACCTCTCTTTTTTCTTCTAAGAGTCCCCACCTGATGGGATTGAACTCGAGGGCTTTGCACTGAGCTACGCACCCAGCTCTTCTTTTATTTTTATTATTACTTTTTTTCTTTTGTCTTTAATTTTGAGACAGGATCTTGCTAAATTACCAGTGTGGGCTAGAACTTGGAATCATCCTGCCTCAGCCTCCCACAGCACTGGGATTACAAGTGTATGTCACCATGCCCAGTGCGATTCTTCTGTCAGAATCGTTATATATTGATAATAAAAGAATTGAACTAATGCATACATTTTGCCTCATTCAGTTCTATGTATTCTTGTAAATTCAGTGAGAAACCTAAAGAAATCCTATTTTTCAGAGCATTAAAATGTTTGTTTTCTTTTCAGTATACAACTGAGGATTTGCTTGATGTAATTCAGGCAAGTGAGGAAGAAATAATGGCCCACCTGCAAGTTCTGAATGCCTGTGAGATTGGAGGTGTGGTTCTCAGTTATCATTAATAAGGATGGGGCAAGGTGTCAGACGAGAGGAGGCTTTGGGTATCTTCATCCTATTGCAGGTTTACTTAATCTTCCCAGGGACTCAGAGCTGATGGTTTTAGGGACTGGGTGTGCACTAGGCCTTGCCTTCAGTCCACAGTGCCGCAAGCAAACAAAACCGGATTATATTTGTCTCTTGATTTTTTGAGACAGGGTCTGGCCTTGAACTCAAGGCAGTCCCCCTGCCTCTGCCTTCTGAGTGCTGGGATGACAGGCCTAGGCCACCAGACCTGAAAACACAGACTTTTAGTGTTGCTTTTGTTGTTTTTTGGTTTTGCAATGGGCAAGCATATCCTAGTGCTTAGACTGTACAGCTACTTCATTCTCTTGAAATGCCCCTTGGTAAATCTGACTTTTGGAATTCTAGGTTACTGGAGGATTCTTGAATTTGATTATGAGATGAAGCTTCTGAATCATGTGACTCAGCTTGTGGACTCTGAGTCGTGGTCCTTCAGTAAAGTCCCTTTGAGTATTTGCCTTCAGGAGCTGGGCCCACTGGAGCCAGAGTGAGTACTTAATTCCTTGCCCTGCAGATTTTCTGAAGGAGAGGAAAGTTCTTTCTCAGCCTGGAAATAAACTCAGGACATAGACTGTTTATATTTTGATATCTTAGAAAAAATTTAAAAATACACAACCAAAAAGGATTTGGAAATTTTGGTCACTAGGGTGAATGAATCTGCATCGTCTTTTCTTCTTTTTGTCATAAAAATATAAATTTTGTTTGAGCTATTTTATAATAATATCCTTACAGTTCCTATAAAAATGTGTAGCCTGAGGCTTGGCATGTAGCTGTTTCCCAGAGTATATTAGTTCTCAATTTAAATAAAGTATCATGCCATCCAAATAATTTAATATTTCAAATCTCAAATTTATATCTTAGATTCTAGTTAGAAATGAGGTTTAAAAGAAAGTGCATGACGGCCTGTATATCCATCAGCAGATGAATGGATAAAAAAAGTGTAGCATTTACACACAGTGGAGTACTACTCTGTCATAAAGACATAAACTTGAGTCATCTGTAGGAAAATGGATGCACCTTGAGACCATCATGTTTATTGAAATAAATCAGACACACGGCTTGAATATCACATGGTTTCTCTTACATGAGAAACCTAAAGTATAAATAAAAAGCAAAGTAAGTGATAGATAAATAATAGGAGCCAGGCATGGTGGCACACAGCTGTAATCCCAGCATGGGGGCTGAGGCAGGAGGATCTTCATGAGTTTGAGGCCAGTAGGGCTACCTAGTGAGTTCAAGGCCAGCCCGAACTACATAGAGGGCCCTAGAGTCAAAAAGCCAGAATAGGGCCCGGGATTTAGCTCAGTGGTGCTGCCGCCTGCCTCGCAACCCCGAGGTCCCGAGTTTGATCCCTGGTACCAAAAAAACCCCAAAAACCCCAGAATAAGTAAATAAATAGGTAGGTAATAGGAAGTAAGGAGATACATCTTTTGCAAAAAGGAAGGGAACTGAGAAATGGAAAAGGGAAGGAGATGAAAAGAGAATCATGATGTGTTATGTACAGGTACCAACTTTCCATGAGAAGTATGATCACTGTATATTGTAAACATGGACTAAAAAATAAACACGGTGTTGGGAAAAAATGAATAAAGAATACCTAGAGAGAATTGATCACCAGAATAATATATAGTGCATCATAATGGTGATAACTTTTCAAATGTTTTTTTTTTAATTTTCAGGGAAATGATAGAGCACTGTCTCAAGTGTTATGGAAGGAAATATGTAGATGATGGTAAGTTTTGGAGGTGTGCTTACGCGCAATGAATTTTTGTACGGTAGGGTTGGTGTGTCTATGTGGAGTGAGCTGGTATTAAAAATAAGACCTGTAGGACTGGGAGTGAGGGAGGTGTTGCCTTAGTTACTTTCTCATTACTGGGGCAAAATACCCAACAGCCAGAATTAAAGGAGGAAAGGTTTATTTCAGCTCACAGTTTGTAGAGATTTCAATTGGCTGGCTCCAAGACCAGATGGCATAGCAGAAGAGAAACAGTCCATGGCAGGGTAGGCAGGAAATAGCAGCAGCGGCAGCATCTGCAGCAGTGGCAGAAACAGCAGCAGCAGTGAGCCTTCCTTTCCCTTTTATTGCATCCAGGCTACAAGCCTATTGGTTGGCGCCACCCATACCCAGAGTGGAGCTTCTGTTTTCAGTAAATCCATTCAGCCACACCCAGAATCACACTAAACCAACTGGTGACTACACTAGTGCCACACATCCAGAATAGCAGAGTCACACCCATGAGCCAGCCACGTCCCAAGAGCCCCACCTATGAGTGTATGAGGCTTTGGGGGGACATCTAGACACAAGCCCTAGCAGGTGATAATGCCAAGAAGTGGTGGAAAGGAAGTGAGGACCTACTGGAGGATAACACAGGGCTCTCTGATGCCTTTTCTGCAGGCGAAGTTTATTTTGAGCTGAGTGCTGATAAGATTTGCCGCACCACAGCCCAGATGCTTCTGCAGAACGCAGTGAAGTTCAATCTGGCTGAGTTCCAGGTGGTGTGGCAGCAGAGCGTCCCTGAAGGGATGGCAACCAGTCTGGACCAGCTCAAGGTAACCCTGCTGGGCCTGCTGCATGGTTCCAGGTCATTGCCCCCAGGTGAGGATGGCCTGCAGCTGAATGTGGAGGCTCCTGCTCTCCTGGACGCCCATCCACACACTGTCCTTCAGACATGCCAGGACTCTACAGAGACCTGCAGATCGTAACGTTTGCTCTTTTGCTGTTCTTTGAGACAGGGTCTCGCTATGCAGTTCAGGCTGGGCTTGAACTCATGTAGTTCAGGCTGTGCTGTGAGGAGCAGAACCTAGGTTTGCTATTTCCCTAGGATGGTGCAGAGCTGGGTGGACCTGGACGCAGTAGCTGGACTCGGGGAGGGCACTGAGTGAAGTGAGAAGTCACAGCCCTGAGCAGTGAGCGGCAGGGAGAGGGACAGGAGCAGACCCAGGGGAGATGGGCGGGAAGCGGGTCGGGACAGAGGCCGGGAAGCACACAAGGCAGGAGGACAGAAAGCATGAAGCTGAGGTGGGGATGGGTGTGGGAGGGAAGAGCCACCCATGTTCCCAAGAAGTGAGGACCAGGAGTCCAGGAAGGGCCCCGCTGGACTGGGGGTGGACTGACCCTGTGGCCCGCTGTCCGAACAAACAGGGTGATAGAAGCCAGACTGCAGAAGGAAACAGCAGTCATATAAAGGAGCAGCATGGTGGAGCACGCCTGTAATCCCAGCACTCAGAGGCTGAGGCAGGAGGGTCATACCAAGTTTGAGTCTGGCCTGGGCTACACAGTGAGTTCAAGGCCAGCCTGGAATATGTAGCAAGACCTCGTCTCAAAAAAAAGCAGCTGTTTTTATAAGAAAAGACTTAAAATCTCTGGGTACTTTTGTGAGGCTGGTCTTTACCTTGGGCTAAGCTGAAGCACATGGTTAAAGAATGAGCCAGTTTGAAACAGTGGATCATGTTGTGAACCGCCCTTTTCCCTCTGTTTCTTTCTTTCTTTTTTTTTTTCTTTTCTTTTCTTTCCCTTCTGTTTCTTACAGGGTTTAGCGCTGGTGGATAGACACTCAAGGCCAGAAATCATATTTCTGCTCAAAGCTGATGATTTACCTGAGGGAAATCAGGAACGTTTTAATGCTCTGTTCTCTCTACGGGAGAAGTGGACGGAAGAAGACATCGCTCCCTACATCCAGTAAGTTTTTTTTTTTTGTATTAAATTATTTTATTGGTACATTGTAGGTATACAACACAATTACATTTCTTATTGGGAATTGTACCTTTACATAATGCATCTTGGTTCTTATTTTTTCCCCATTCCTAGCCCTCCCTTCACGCCCTACATCCAGTAAGTAAATGAATACCAATTGATTTTTGTTTTGTTTGAGACAGGGTCTTCCTAGGTAGTCAGACTGGCCTTTGATTCACTGTGTAGCCCAGGCTTGCCTTGAAGTTGCAGAGATCCTCCTGCCTCACGTTCCCGAGTGCTAGGGTTACAGGTGTGTGCCACTAGGCCCAGCTACGACTTTCTTGAGAAAACGTAAGCATTAGACCAGAACCACCTTTTTCCCTATTGCCCAATCCCTCACCCTTATTTGGGACCTTTGTTGGTAGAACTTCCTGTCTGGTGCCTGGCCTGTCCCTGCATGGGATCTGCCTCAGACCGGGCTCCTCCCCCTGGTGTTCATGTGTCCCCAGGGATTCTGTAATACATCCATTTCCACATTCAGCAGCAGCTACCTCCTGGGCCCCAGGTCTCTGCTGTCCTTCACAGGAAAACAGATGGCTGGAATCCCAGCACTTGGGAGGCTGAGGCAGGAGGATCCCTAGTTTGAGCCCAACCTGAGCAATTTAGTGGGACCTTGTCTCACAGAAAGGGCTGGGGATGCAGCTCAGTGTGAAGGCCCGGACTGCAGTCCCAGTGCTGAAGGGGGAAGGAAGACTTCCGTGGACTTAGCGTGCTTCTTCACCTCCCGTTCTTCCCTTCACCCACGCACATCTTACTCCAGAGATGTCCATGCTTCCGCTCTCTGGCGCCGACTGTCTGTGTCTGGCGTAGTTGGCCCTCAGCACTCAGGCGCCCAGCCTTCCTGCCGCTGGGAAGGAACACTCTCCTCCTCCCCCTGCGTCTGTGTGGCAGAGCCTCCAGGGCTGTCTCTGGCCCCACCTCTTCCCCGCCTGCATCTCCTCCGTGACCCTCGCCTTACAGGTGGTGCTTGCATGGTTGCATTTAGTCAGCGCTCCTCGCTCCTCGAAGAGCCGGCTCCATCCTGCCCTCCCCTTCACCTCAGGGAGGAGGAGTACCCGTCCTGGGTACTTGGTGGTGTGCATCTTCGGGCTTACAGCATCCGTCCCTCCAGGCTGCACCGCTGGGATTAGCAGCTAGCACGGATCTACTCAGTGCCACGGTGATGAATTAAAGGGATGCGTTTAAGAGAGGAAGACGCTTTGAAGAAAAAGCCCAAACCAGACAGCTGCCTGCCACAGAGAGGGGCAGGGAGCCCCAGAAAGCTGGGTGCCCAAGGGCCCTTTGTCCCTGGCTTATGTTTTTTTCATTTTTGGTACTTGGGATCGAACTCTGGACCTTCTGCTTGCAAGGCAGGCAGGCAGTGGCACTACTGAGCTAAATCTCCAGCCCTGTCCCTGGCTTCTTTTATTGGGTTAGGAACCCTTCCTTCTGGGCAGGTACTTGGAACTTGCCACAACCTGATTGGCTCCCGGGACTGTCTTTAGATGGACCCGAGGACTGGGGATTTAGCTCAGTGGTTCTGCCGCCTGCCTTGCAAGCACAAGGTCCAGATTTTGATCCCCGGTACCAAAAAAAGAAAAAAAAAAATAGATGGACCCGAGACCACAGACACCACTGCCTACATGTGTGGTCCTTGTGGTAGGCATGGCTTGACCTCTTCCTCCTCATTGGTCCTTAACCCTGGGATGGATGGGTTGGTTGCTAGGAGCTTTATAGACAAGGCAGCTTAGATTTAGTGATGCCTGTGTATCTAGTGCAGTAGTATAATAACCCTAGAGTATGTAAGTGCATAGGTGTGAGTACACGTTTTTATATACTGAAGAGCTTTCTGTAAAGTCAGTAGCCCCTCCCGAGGGCTCCTTTGCATTGTGGGAGGTGGGGTGGGGGGTCCTTCCCTCCCTCCCCTGCCTGCCACCCTGGCTCTGGTCTCTGATGAGGGTTCTCATGCCATCTGTGCCATCTGGTGCCTGTTTATATCTGGTTTTCTCTCCCTCTACCCTTGTCCTTGTAATTGCTCCCAAAGGGATTTCTCCAGTAGTTTTACCAGGATTAGCCAGACAATCTAGAGGCCTTTACTCTGTTCTTCTCTGTCTACAGACCCCCTTCCCCCTCATTCTTAGTTAAGGAGGCCGAGGCTGGGGAGCATGTAACTCCAGGAGTGCGAATGAGTCTGGGCAATATGAAAAGGCCTCACCTCAAAAACCAGATGAAAGCAGTCTAGGAGCCATCTTCACCCTTTCCTTCCTGCCTGGTTTAAACCAGGAGCCGATCCTGTGAGCTGTCTTGTGTCTGCTTCTGAATGGGCTCCTTCCGTCTTGCCCTCTCGATTCTGCCTGTCTCGTGTTGTGTGGTACTTGCGATGCCCAGTTGCCGGGCATGAGCCCAGGCCTCACACGTCTTGGCAAGGCCCTCCCTCTGGGGCACACCCCCAGCCCCCTGGTGTTTATAGTTTGCAGTGTTTTTTTCTTTTTGTTTTTAAATGGTGCGGGCTAGGCCAGCGCTCCCCACGGAGGTCCACCTCCATCCATTTAGTTTCATTTTGACGGGTTGACAAGTTGCCAGGCCTCCAACTTTGGGTCTTCAGCTGCAGACATTCTGAAACATCCGGAAGTGACCAGTGACTTCTCCCAGTACCCAGCTTCCCAAATCATCATCTCATGGCCTCCATTACTTAAAACTTAGACCTCCTGATGCCTTTCCTGTTGTGCGTGACCCTCCCTTCTGTGTCCTTCGAGACCCCTCCACCTGGCTCTGTCCTCTCCAGCAGGTCACCCCCCCCCAATGTCCCTGTCCTTGTCTTCTGTATGTGGTAAGGAGAGAGAGGATGGCTGCACAAACTCTTACACAGTCTGGGCTCCAGGTTCTCCGGCTCTATACCCTACCGTGACACTGCTTGTATTTCTGTCTTGGTTCAGTTGAGACTTCGAACTGCCAGGTATGGTTGTCCAGTCCTGTATTCCCAGCACTCAGGAGGCTGAGGCAGGAGGATTGCTGGATGTTAAAGCCAGCCTAGGCTACATAGTTCAAGGCCAGCCTGGACTACATAGTAAGACCCTGTCTCAAAAATAAATAAAAAGACTTGAAACCCCTACCCTGTTTCCCCTGTAAACACATACCCTTATGCCTATGGGAAAGATGGCTGTGGGGGGAAAGCGATATTCATGCTGTTCATTTGGGTTTTCTGGTGGTTTCTGCAGAGACCTATGTGGAGAGAAGCAAACGATAGGTGCCTTGCTCACGAAATATTCACGCTCCTCCATGCAGAATGGCGTGAAAGTTTACAACTCCCGAAGACCCATTTCCTAAGGAACAGCAGTCCGCCTGGGGCGCAGTGGCTTTATGAAGTGTGAGATACAGAAACAGATTCTCTTGTGAATTTTTGTTCCTGACTTTTCCATGAAGCTGTTTTTTCTCCACTGCTCTCCTATAATGGGACATTTATTCATCCTTGACATTTGTACTATGAGAACAAGGCGAAATAAAGTATTTCCTACCTGTGCCTCTGATGATTGTGTGGCTTTATTTTTAGAAAGAGGTTTTGTATGTAAAATTCCATGCCTTAATTAGGATTTGACGTTCTGGTCATTAATACATTGAGACTTTTTGAGAGCTAAATACTGAGAGAAGAGATTTATTCACAGCAGGTGTGGTGGCGCAAGCCTCTAATCCCAGGACTCTGGAAGGCTGAAGCAGAAGGATCTCAAGTTTGAGCCCAGCCTGGGCTGATTTAAATCCTGTTTCAAAATAAAAACCAAAAAAGGCTGGGGATGTACTTGACATAAAGGCCCTGAGTTCAGTCCTCAGTGCCCCCCAAAGGGAGACTGTACTCACCAAAATGCCATTTCTCAAGCAAGTTCCCCTCGGTTTCCCACCAGAACTGGGGGTCACTAGGCACCGCGAGTTCTTCACATTGAAGCCAGCTTGGTAACTGCTCCCTGTTGACCTGGGTGGCACATACCCGCACTTTGGGTAAGAAGGGTTTGGTCCTCAGTCGCACGTGGAGAACCCTAATGGAGCAGCATGTGCTCCTCACACATGACAGGAATCACACACACGCCAGGCCCATGATGGTTACAGCCTGCTGCAGCATGCATGCCATAGGTTGGCCACCACTGTTCTAGGTGGTTCTGCAATGCTTGGTAAGAGGGTTTTCTTTGGCTTTTTTTGAGATAGGGTCTCACTAGCCCAGGATGGGCTCAAACTCATGGTGATACTCCTGCCTCAGCCTTCTTAGTGCTGGTATTACAGGCATTGGTGAATTCCTTAGAGGCTTATTTTCCTATTTTAGACCAAAGTTCAAATTACTTTTAAAATGGCTAATGAACTTGTCGCCAGGGTGGCTGGAGGGTAGGCCAAGATAAATCTGGCCCAAGGTTTTAAAAGGTTAATGCAGGGCCGGGGATTTAGCTCAGTGGTTTCTTCACCTGCTGCGCAAGCACCAAGGACCTGAGTTTGATCCCGGTACCAAAAACAAAAAACAAAAGGTTAATGCAGTACTGGGTGTGGTAGCACAAGCCTGTAATCCCAGCACTTGGGAACTTGGGAGGCTGAGGCAGGGGGATCACAGTAAGTTCAAGGCCAGCTGAGACTACATAGCAAGACCCTATCTCAAAAAAAAAAAAAAAGAATGCACAATTAACAGAAACTTAACTGTATACTGAAGTTCACTCGTTTACAGTTATGCACCTGAATAAGCATGATGGATTCAAGGTATTTATCTTTCAATAAATTTTTCTGCATTCATAGAGGTTATGCAGTATACTATATAGTATTACATATTATAAACCTAATATATGCTATACATAGGATTTTATGTATACATATATACTATATAATCCATATTACTGTGTGAATATACAGAGTTCACCAAAAAATGTATATACATATCAGGAAAAGAAAAACTTGTATTATTGAGACACATAATTAACACGAGTCACCTCTGGCCTCCACAATCACAAGAGCTGCTCAAAGCAGTGACCGTGAGCTTGCGGACATTTATTAGCGTGGTGAACCGCTGCCTGGGTGACCTCGGTCAGAGTGTCCATTGAGATTGCTGCACATGCACTTTCAATGTCTTCTCTAAGCCCCAGCAGAGCAGTGGGTTTTCTGTGACACACGACATCCTGTAGAGTCCCCCACAGATAAAAGTCTGCAGGTGTTAAGTCAGGAGAACGTTCGGGGAACTCAACTGCACCTCTTCGTCCGAGCCAGTGTCCTTGCAAATGCCTGTCCAGGTAAGCTTGGACATCTCTGTGGTCGTGTGGCAGTGCACTGTCTTGCTGCAAGAAAAATTCATCATTTCCATAAAGTGCACGTACGGCAGGTAAGATGGACGTGCGTAACATGTCTAGGTACGCTTGGCCTGTAACTGTACCTTCAAACAAGAACGGTCCTATCAAGCCTCTGGCTGACACCCCACACCAGACGTCAACTCCCGGTGAACTGACCGCTCTGTCCACAGGCACATCAGCATTTCCTGGTGCCCAGTAAACACAGTTATGTCGGTGCACAGTCCCGTTAAGCTTAAACTGTGCTTCCCCAGACCACACAATCTTCCTCACAAACTCCCCATCCTCACTTACCATGTGTTGAAACCACTCACAAAACTGGACTCTTCGATTCGGATCATCTTCATTGATTGCATGGAACAGTCTTGGGATGTAAACTTGCCACTTTGCTCTTTTAAGGATGAGCTGCATGCTTGTACTGCTTACTCCTGTCTCACGTGCACACTGTGCAGCAGACTTCTGTGGTGAGAGTGTGAACACTTCCAGCACCATCGCCGAGGAGGCAGCACCTGTTGCTGTACGAGGTCTGCTGGACTGTCCTTTATGCACGTCACACATGGTACCATGTTTTACAAACTTATCCCGAATCCGTGAAATTGTCAGGCGTGTTGGAGGTTCTGTTCCGAACTCATGCCTCCACCGTCGTTGTACTTCACCGCTATTCTCAAATTTGAAATACCATATTAAAATGGTCTTACGTTCCTCAATCGATAACCGTACCTCCGCCATTTTGTCCTGTCATTTACGTCATCTGATGACACTGCAGCCACAAGGGTAACACCATCTGTTGAAAAGAATCATATTATTTTTCTGAAGTGTGCACACATTTTTGGGCAGACTGCATATAATGTACATGGATATAGCTACACATATACGCTACATATTATAACATGTTTTAGTACATTATATATACATGCATAAATACAGCTATACATATATACTATATGTATGAATACATTACTACACACTTGTATGAATATAGCTACACGTTACACACATGGATACAATACATATGTGAATATAACCACATGTACTGTCAGGTATGGATACTATACATATATATGAATAAGATATACATACTGGATATGTATGAATGCATTGTATAACTGCATATTCTATACATACATGTATAGATATAGCTATACATATACAGCATATTATATGTATGAACATGCTACTACACATATTTAATTGTACATATATACCACATGTTAAGAGTACATTACTGTATGTGTATGTAGTTGTATGTATGCAATGTTGCAGAATTTAAGAGACTGGAAAAAAAAAAAAAGAGACTGGAGAGACCAATAGGTGAATCAGGAAAATTTATTTAGGTGAGCACTGGCTCAGTGGAATCAAATCTAAAGGCTTAGCCCAGAACAACAGAATATATTTTGGTCTGCGGGTCTGGTCCTGGTAGCTAAGCTTTTTTTTTCTTTTTGGTACCAGGGATCGAACTCAGGACTTGCACTTGCGAGGCAGGCACAGCGCCAGAGCCACACCCTCACCCAGCAGCCAAGCTTTAATGTCATAGAGTAACCAGCAGCCCATACAGGTAGGTCTACCTGTAGAATGGCAAAGTCTATAGGGTTACAGGTTCTTGTCTAACAATTTGGTTTGGTAGGTAATTTTGCAAGGGTTGCAGTCTCTTGCCCTGATGTAAGGGTTGTGCTTTTCGGTTTGACTGGGATAGTAGCCCAGGTTACACAGTTCCAGCAGAACTATTCAGTCTTGTCATGATCGGAGAGGGGGTGGTAATGAATGGTTCCTTCCAGGATGCACACAAGAGTACAAGACTACCCCTATAGCACCCGCCCCATGATATGAGACACTTCCACATGAGGTTGCAGATGGGCTCAGATATGCTGCTTGGCACGCATCTAGGTACGTGATTTGGAGGGGCCTTGGTTCTAAGAGGCCACAGTCACCTGCTTCCTCCTTCCCAGCATGGACCTCGAACCAGGTTTCATAAGATGGAGACTTGGAGTCACAACAGATGTAAGGCCAGCTGTCTCCTGGGTCATTTGATGATGAGTACAGGTTTCCTGGTGTCCCTGTACATTCATAATAAGTATAAGTAGGTTCTTGTTATGCTGCTCCCCGACCATGTGGTGTAGATGCAGTGGGAACACCCCTCTAGGGATTTTTCCTCTGGCAGGGCCAAAGGGAGAGCTATAACCAAAAGGAAAAGTGACATGTGTTGTTGCTGTACCTCCATGTTGATCCTCAAGCTTTGGCTGTACATGGACTGGTCAGTTTCTGGAGTGCCCAGAGCAGGGCTGCTGTTTCCTCAGGCTTCAGCTGTGTGTAGACTGGTCTCAGCTTCCGGGGCATTGGAGATGGCGGCCCAGTTTCAACATAGGATCAGCTGGCTCAGATGATCTTGATCCTGCTGGCCAATCCACTTGTCTTGCCCCTCCAAGAGGGGAATCTCCCCAGCTGGAGAATACAGTCCATGGACTGGGAGCAAAGTAGCTGGGTTGAGTGTTCACTGTCCCTAGAGTTATGCAAGGATTTTCACATAGGACCTGCTGATACCGAGTCATCCTCAGATGTGATAACCAATGGTGCCCTCTCTGGTCCATTAGGGTTATACCAGAGTGTGGTACTTGAATAGTCAGGTGTTGTCCCAGAATCACCTTGTCAGCCTCCTGCATCAGCACGGTGGCGGCAGTAAGTGTCCTTAGGCATGGAGGCCATCCTAAGGCCAGAGTCCAACTGCTTTGACAAGTCTGCCACCAGACAATGCCAGGATCCCATGACCTGAGTTAGGACTCCTATGGCCATTCCCTTCCATTTGTGGACACACAGGAAGAAAGGCTAGGTTATACCAGGCAGTCCTAAGCCTGGGGCCTGCGTCAGGGCTTCTTTGATTTGTTTAAATGCTCATTCCTGGTCAGCTTCCCAGAGGAGGACTCCTTTTCCCCTCTTTGTGATTTCATATAGAGGCTTAGCCCCAAGTGAGAAACTTGGGATCCCAAGACAACAAAATCCTGTTGTCCCCCAAAACTCTCTTATCTGTGTAGAATGGCTGGGGTTGGGAGGGCTTGGACAGCCTGTTTCCATTCAATGCCCCCCCTTGTGTCACTATGAAGCCTAAATGTCTGACTTCTCATCAGCAAATCTGTGCCTCTTTCTTGGACACCTTATGTCCAGCCTTCCAAAGATGAAGGAGGTCTTTAGCTCCCTGACAGCAGTCCTTGCGGGGTGGGGCTGCCAAAAGGAGGTCATCTACACACTGTAGCAAGGTGCACTTGTCCTCTGGTGTGACGAGGCTTTGAGGTCGGTAGCCAGTGCCTCTCCAAAGAGTGTAGGAGGGTTCTTGAGTGCCTGGGGAAGCCTAGTACAGGTGAGCTGCTCCTTTATGCTCAAGACAGGATCCTCCCACTGAAACACAAAGATGGGCTGGCTGACTAGTGCAAGGTGGAAACAGAAAAAGGCATCTTTCAAGTAAACCAGGCAGCACTGGAATAAGCCGCATCAATGTGTACAGACGTTGTATTGTTGGGTGGATGGTCTCAGTGGCCTAATTCACAGCATGCAAGTCCTGTACTGGCCTATATTCATTATACATTTTTCCATATAACTTAAAAAAGCATCTCAAGCACCAACATGACACCAGAGGATGTGATTTGTTTCAGAAAGGTCCCCAAAACCAACAATGAACAAATAGTGGTCTGAAAAAAAACTCCAGTTAGTTAGCAGACTCCACATAAGCCAAGCTTCTCCCTAATTTAAATTTTGATAGTCATATGACACGTGATGGAAACACAATCCGAGAACTACATTAGGCCATTTCATCTGTGTGTATCCTTAATTACACTCTCAGTTTCTCACACTAGAGAAACTATTCGGTATTTACACATGTGTGTCCTATTTATTTCACTTAAGAGGATGGCCTCAAGATGTATCCATTTAGCTATAAATGTCTCTAGTTTCTCGTTCTTTATGGCTGAGTAGTACTCCATTTTACAAAAAACCCCCACATCTTCTTTATCCAGTCTCCAGTTAATGGGCACTTGGGCTGTTTCCAAGTGTGTTGCATCCAATCTTTAAGGGCCTAAGTCTTCTCCATGTAGAAGGGAGTATGGTGTTTCCAGTTAAGGAAGTCAGCGGTTGAGAAGGGGTGGTAGATAAAGCTCCACTGCCCTTCCTGAATTTCGCTATTCATATCATAATAAATGGGGCCCCTAGTTTTCCAAAGGGGCATCTATAAAGCCCTTGTGTAACCTGATTGGGGGCGACTTGCTTGTTCATTTGGGCTTCCTTCACTTTTCTCTTGGGGCAGTGGCCCTGATTTTTTCCTCTCTAGTGATGCCTCAGACTTGCTGTCATCCAATCCTGCTTCCCGGTGGGCTGGCCTTGGTAAGGAGGGGTGGACTGGCGTGTAAGGGGATAGGATCTTTGCCTCCTCTGGCAGCTCTTGTAGAACTGATTTTTCTTGCTCTTTATGCTGTCTTTCCTTTGTTCCTGTGGCACCCAGTAAGGCTGATTCCTCTATCCCTTTTATCTTAGGCCCAGCTTGGGTATTTTGCAATATGCCACCAGACAGGGCTGTAGCCAGATGGGTCAGGCAGGGCTGGATTATATTCAGCCAGAGTTGATGTAAGGAAATTGGTCTGGATACCCCAACTGTCCTCTGTCCCCAGCCATCACACAATGTACAAACACAACCATTCCTCTGTCTACTGTCCCTCCGGCTGACCATCCAATATCAAAGGAGGGCCAGTCAACTTCACAAAGAGTTCTCAACCTCTGCAGGGGTCAGCCTTACTCCAAGTCCCCTGTGTAGCCTTTCTTAAAGTCTGTGTAGTCTTTCTTTAACATACATTCTAATGGGGTGGAGTTTGATGCTTTTTCTCCCATCTCCTTCCTGTTGTGGGGCAAATCACTCTCTCAATCACTTTTGCTTTAGACCAATTAGAACACTCCCCCTCATGGGAGTTTTCAGGTGCCACTTAACAACCAGAGGGTTCCTATAAGCCTGAACTCGAACTCCACAACTTATCTACTGTTTGTGGAATGGCTTCATAAGCCTTATGTGGATTGCTGCTAATCCTGGTTGGCCGCATACTTTCTCAGAGCATACAGTCCATGCTAAGACACCTGTGGGTGAAAAAGGAGGTGTCTTACTTTTCTCTCACTGCTAAGACAAAATACCTGACACTCAAAATTAAAGGCGAAAGGGTTTATTTAGCTCACAGTTTGTAGAAATTTCAGTCCATAATCGGGTGGCTCCAAGGCAGAATGGCTCATGGCAGAGGGCATCGCAGAGGAGAAACAGTTCATGGTGCCCATGTGGTAGCAAAAGCAACAAGGGACCTTAATAGTATCTCCCTGGCCCTTTTATTTTATCCAGACTAAGAGCGGGCAGCACTCACACCCTTAATCCTAGTGCCCTTGAGCCTAGCACTGCACCGTGAATCAATTCTGGCATCACACTCTAGATCTAGCCACTTCTGAAAAAGCCCCACCTCATTTCCATGAGGCTTTGTGGGCACATCTAAACACAAGCTATAACGGGACCAGTGCACCAGCTCAGTGGATTCAAATCCAAAGGCTGAGCCTAGAACAAAGGAAGGGCTATAGTTTTATACATGTTGCCAAAGAGGGGTTGGTCCACCTAACAGCATAAAACTTGTGGGCAGGCAAGCAAGTTTACAGAAGCAGAACAAACAGTTACTCAAACAGTGACAGTTTGCAACTTAGCACATCTTGGTGGCCTTGACGGGGTGAAGAGAAACAGGATGTATAAAAACAGGATGCTGTGAAACCATTACTTCTAGGAGCAAAGTTGATAGCTGACAGTAGCCACAGGGAGCGGGAAGTCCGAAGGGGAACTGCTTAGGTTGGGGAAAGCTGTTTTTCCTTCTTTTTAGGTCTTGCTTCAATTCCACATGTCATATGTATATTACTATATATGTATGAACAGAGCTGTACATATATACCATGTTATATATTACTATGCAAGTATGAACATAGCTGTAGATCTGTACCACCTGTTACATGTATATTACTATATATATGAATGTAGCTGTAGATATATACTACTTTATATGTATATTGCTATATATATGAATGTAGCTGTATTGTAGATAGGTAAGTTAAGTAGATATTTTGTAGGCAGTTAGACAGGGCCTTCCTCAAGGTCCCAGTCCTCAAGGCACCAGCCCTCCAGGAGCCAAGACAGCAAGGAGCCAACATGGAGAATAACTGAGGCACATTCACTGATTAGCATTATAAAAAGAGGAGGCACTACTTTTCCTGGGGATAGAGAGAGCAGTGATTGATATTCTAAATGGAAAATTCCTTGTTTGTGACTTGTTTTCCCATTTGATCCCCATTTAATCAATACTACCTGGGTGACTGTACTTGTAATCTTATTGGTCAGTAAGGGTTTTGCCCCACCCTTACTTACAGATTTGTCCCACTTTGTAACTGCTTCACCTCATGGCTTTGCTGTATAAAACATCTTTGAAAAGTGGGGTGGGCGGGCAACCCACTTTCCGTCCCCCTTCTGAATGCAAATTGCTTTTTTTTTTTTTGGTACCAGGGATCGAACTCAGGACCTTGAGCTTGCGAGGCAGGCGCGGTACCACTGGGCTAAATCCCCGGCCCCTTCTGTATCCCTTCTGTCTCCCTTAGAACCTTTCTTTCTCTCAATACATTTTTCCTACTCTTAACCTCTGTTGTTCTAGAATTCATTCTTCGATTTTGGAGAACAAGAACTCGCGTTTCTGATACCTAGCAGGTTTGGGAGTTGCATCTCTTCCCCTGTGTCAGCTGTACATGTACATCACGTTATATGTGTATTATATATCTTTTTTTGTTTCTGGTACCGGGGATCGAACTCAGGACCTTGCGCTTGTGAGGCAGTAGGCGGAACCACTGAACTACATCCCAGCCCGACGTTACATGTCCATTACTAGGCATACATAATGTGAGCACTTTGCTACACATGCACTCCACATACTGTACACGCGTCGGGCAGCACTGCGCACACTTCCGGCGCAGTTCTCCTTGCACACCCCTGCGCACTGACACATCCACCCGCGTGACCACACCTCGCGCCGGTGCTCTGGGCAATGATCTGACCAGTCTCCCCTTCACCCGCTCCAGCGGCTCTCGCCAGACCTGTCCTACACGCCCCTCTGCGCACGCGCTGGCTTCATCATTTTAGTCTGCTCGTCCCCTCCGGTCCTTCCGGGTAGGCCCGCCTGATCTGGCGAATTTTTTCGCGCTCACCGTCAGCGAGGGTGGAGTCCGCACTAAAACGCGCGTTCCGCGTAGGCCCCGCCCATGGGCACAGACTTCCGGCACGGCCCTCGGCCCCGCCTCACTTCCGCTTACGCTGAGGTCAGAGGTCCTGCGCAAATGGCAGCCCGCGGGTTCTTGGAGTGGTCGCGGAGAGGCGCGTCTGCGTGACAGGAGCTCAGCCCCGGCGGCAGAAGGAGCCGCAGCAGGGGCGCGTTTGAGGCGGCGGGAACCCGGGGAAGCCGGGCCGGGCGCCCAGGGATCCCCGGCGGTGGGACTCGACCCACAGCGTGCGGTGCGGGGACCGGGAATGCCCCGCGGGCCCGCCCCATGTCGCCGACCGGCTCCGAGCCCCCCAGGATGAACAGGAAAAAAGGAGACAAGGGCTTCGAGAGCCCGAGGCCCTATAAATTATAAGTATCGCTTCATCTCTCCCTGGGGCTTTGTTTTCATTAGGTCTCCTGTGGGATTGCTTGCAACTGACCCGGGAGACCCGGGGAGCCCGGTGGGAACCCCGGTGGGAACCCCGATTCCTCTCCCCGTGATGGGAAGGGCATTTGAGGGTGGAAAGTATGAATGGCAGTGCCATTTACCGGATTTAGTTCCCTGCTAGGTTAATAAGTCACTGTACTTCTTTCAGAAGAACTCTGTACTTAGAATTCTTGCTAGATTTAAAACAAGCATATTATTCTACTTTGTAGGAATTTATTTATTAGTTGTTTGTGTATTTTTTCGATACTGGATCTCTCCATGTAGTCCAGGCCACCCTTGAACTCACTGTATAGCCCTGGTTGGCCTGGAACTTGTGTTGACTCCCCTGCCTCAGCCTCCCAAGTTCTGGGATGACAGATCACTGTGCCACCGTGCCCCACTTGTAGGGTTTTTAAGTGAAAAGATTGACGTGTGATATTCAGTTCCTTTGAATATAAGCCTTATTTATCCCGGGAAGCACTTATGCTTTCATTCAATAATAGTATTTTTTCTTTTTTTTCCTATTTTTTAATATACAACTCATCAGGTTGTCTGCATCAATAACATAAATTTCCAGAGAAAATCAGTTGTGGTAAGTTTATATTCAAGAATTATAAAGAGTAATAAGGTACCTTTCATGTCACTTTATATTCTTCCAGATAACAGTATTTCAAGAATAGGCAGGAGTTAGAGTTCAGGTCTGACTTCAAGATCCTTTGGCTCTATGTGTTGCCTCAGAATTTTCATTCATACTCTCTCTTTTCTGACTAAAGTTTTATTCTTCTGATTTTATTTTGTGCAGAATGAAACGAAGCATTTTAGAGTTGTTCTTAAAACAAGAATAAGCTCATACTGAGATTTCTCTCGTGAAAAAATTAAAATTTGCATTCTTGCTCGCTTGACTTGGCTTTCAAGAGGCTGCTTTTGTGTTCTGACCTGGCTGCAGTGATTTTGGTGCCATTACTTTGCAGTGAGGTTTTGAATAGAATATTTGAGGTCTGGTACCGCCCCCCCCCCCCCCCCAGATGTATGTGTTCCTGACATAATCCACTCTGGGAAAATCATTGAGAACCTAAGTGTTTAATATACTTTTTCAGAGGTACCTATATTAAATAGGTTAAAATCTTAGAGCCAGTTTTCCTTGAAGAGCAGTATCCACTTCCCCCTCATACTTGTTGCCCATGTATATGTTTCCTTGGGATTAGCTGTAAACAGAAAAGAATAACCTTTTTTTGAGACAGTCTCACTGCTGGAGTTCAGGCTGGCCTTGAACTTACTGTGAAGCCCAGGCAGGCCTCTAACTCTTGGCAGCCTTCCAGACCTCCTGAGTGCTGGGATTATAGGCATGCACCGCCACATCTGGCAAGAATAACCTTTCTTAAAAATCATGCAGTTTTAGATGAAGCTCCTACCTTGTTCATTAAGTCCAGTCTGCTCATTTATGGAATTTCTTTGCACTATTCCTCACTGATTTGCTATTTTCCTCGTATCTCATCATGGGATACTTAGGAATAGCATTTTGTATGAATTGTGTAGGGGAGGTATGAGGGTTTTAGGAGGTTACAGTATTAATTGAGGGGAGAAATGAAGCCCTGAATAACGTTAGCGTAGTGAAAGTGGAGTAGAAGGAGTTGACATGACTGACTGAGTTGTAGTGACCATTGAGTCTGAGTCCTTAATGTGTGCTAGAAAGGCATGTGAGCCTTCCATAAATTCTGGGTGATTTAAGGCAGAGGCAGAGAGGTGCGAAGACACTCTCCAAAGGTGTATTGAGTGTTAACTCATGGAATCTTCACAGTAACGTCCCCACATAGATAATATTTTAGTCTTAACTTTCTAAAGCCGTTGTCTGAAAGAACTGCGGTTCAAGTAACTTTCCTAAGGGAGGGTAGAAGTGTTAACAGAGGAGTGAAATTACTGCCTGCCTCAGCCTGGCAGAGAGGAACCTCTGGTCAGAATGTTTTAAATCTTCTGTGGCACTGATCTCCGCATTTCCCCAGCATGTCTAGTTGCTTTGGTTCACTGTCGAGGAGCAGAGAATGGGCAGTCCAGGCATGTCTGCTTAGCCCTGACTCCATGGGACAGGGACCCAGAGTGGCTCTTTACCAGTTACTGAAATGTCTGCTGTGTGCCATGGGGTAAGGGAGGTCAGAGTCTGTCCTCCTCTTTGAGAGCGTGGGTCTGTGACCCAACTCGGGACTCTAGTCCAAGCCCTTTGTAGTCTGACGTAAGGACTGTGGTAATGTTGTGAGACTTGAGGTATGATGTCAGTTTGGAGCCAAAGTACAGTAGCTCCAGGAAGGGTTAGGTCTTTTCCTTTCCACTCCCTCCATGTACACTGTTCGGGGACTGTGACCCTGTGCAGGTCTGGGAACTGGCTGCGAGGCCGTAGGTCCTCACTGCCGCACCTTAGTCCAGTTCTCTGTCCATGTTCTTCCACTTGTCAGTCTCGTGGCTTTGATTCTACTTCTGTTCTGCTATTTTCTTCTTCCTCTTCCCTGTTGGGTTCCAGTCTGTCCAGAAATCCTTGTATTTGTGAGTAGCGAGTCCTTTTCTTTTTTTCTAACAGATGCCTTAATTTTTATCGATAGTGTGTGTGAACCTCCAGGGTGATAAAGTACACATAATTCTCACCGGTTGGCTCAGGAAGACAGTTGTGTTTGAAGTTAAGATATGTATGTGTGACTGTCTGGGCTCTTCCCTTGGGTGTAGTAAGTGTGTAGCAAGTTAGTAGAAACGGAAGGAATGTGTTCTGCAACACACCAATCTTTGTAACAAAGCTCTTATCCTTTGTTTTTACAGGGCTTTGTGGAACTGACTGTATTTCCTACAGTTACAAACTTGAATAGAATCAAGTTGAACAGCAAACAGTGTAGGATATACCGAGTAAGGGTCAACGACTTAGAGGCGGCTTTTATTTATAATGACCCGACCTTAGAAGTCTGTCACAGTGAATCAAAACAGTAAGTTGTATGCTTTAAAAGTCAACATTTTTAACAATCTTGTTGCCATTTTTCATAATCAGCTAATGTTTAATAGATTTTTCTCAGATCATTGTTAGACTCAGGATGCCCTTTTAATGTTTTTATAATCTGTTGATTTACCACTCTGCACATTTGAATCAAGTGCTTTTGGTAGTTTTCTACAACATAGTGAATTATTCTTTCTTTATACTACAATTTTAAGAAACTACTATCTAGGAACTTTAAATTTTCTTTCTCTCTTTTTTTCTTTTGGTTTTTTTCTTTTTGGTACCGGGGATTGAACTGGGGTCCTTGCGCTTGCGCAGCAGGCGGCAAAAACACTGAGCTAAATCCCCGGCCCTTTCTTTTGGTTTTTTGAGGCAGGGTCTTGCAGTGTATTCAGACTGGCTTTGAACTTCACTATTCAAGTCCAGGCTGGCCTTGAATTCACTGTGATCCTCCTGCCTCAGCCTCCCAAGTGCTGAGATTACAGTTGTGCATCTCCATGCTTGGCTAGGAGCATTAAATTTTTTAGCCATTTCCTGTTTCTAATTTTTTAACTAGTTCTTCATAAATATCAAAAGTTTTCAGGTTACAGATGTGGCTCAGTAGTACAGCACTTGGATAGCATGTGTAAAGCCCTGGGTTCAATCCTCAGTGCTGCCAAAAAACCCAAAGAATAGTAGTTTTCAGTGGCTAGAATGATCACCCTGCCGTTTAGACCAGAGACTAACCCAGAATGTTCCATAGTAGTGTTGACCACTTTAAATATCTTATCACACATTATCTGCAACACTTCAGCTATTAGAGGAAACTCATTTCTTTCAAAATTTTGATGGCATTGGGTTCTGTCACCTTCTGTGCTCTCCGTGGTTTGGGGTGCAGTGTCAAGCCTGGATTATAACCTTGTTTTAGTTAAAATGACATTTTAACAAGCATGGCATGTTTAATCTTGCTTAAGGCAACAGTTCTCAAGGTGTGCTGTGGGACAGGCGGAACCAGCCTTGCCCATAGCTGCCCACTAAACCCCTGGCAGTGGGAGCCTGCAGCTCATGTTATTGAGCCATCTGGGGGCTTGTGATGGGCTAAAACTCGAGATCTGCTGTACTGGGAAGGTTGAGAAAGAAGGCTTATTTTTAGAAAAAATGTGTTACCCTAGATAATCATTGGTTTACAAGGTGTGATCAAAAATCTAGAGTTCCCCAAAAAGATGTATCCACACTTCAGTAGTTTGCTGTCCTAATAAACTCCTGGAAGCTCATGGCTACCACTCTGAGCACCTCTTGTAATTGTAGAGGCCAAAGGTAACTTGTATTAATCTCCTGATGTCTCAATAAATTCAGTAGCAAAATATTTATACCAGTTTTTCTTTTCCTGATATATACATTTCTTGGGGGATTCTGTATGCTGAATATTTAAACTTTTAAAAATTATTACAGTGGAAGACACACTGCAGTTACCACCCCACCCACCATCATGCTTATCCCATCATTCCTATTGCTTTCTGGAGCAGTTTGGGGTGAGTGTCTGTAGTTGTGCTGTTGTGGCTGCCTCAGTGCCCCAAATCTGTTCAAAACATTTCCCTTTCATGGCCATTTTGACTTTGGGGAAGAGCCAGAAGTCTCGAAGCTTCAGATCCGGTGATGTTTCTATGAGGCTGCCTTTCCGGTGGGTGTCAGTCGGCAGCAGCATGCACTGTGTGTTTGGCCACAGCTTCCAAACCACTCACTGTGTAGAGTCTCAGACTTAGGTGATTTGAGGGGTCATGAGCTCTGACTTCGTACTGAATTGTTGAAGTCGCTGCTTTTATAGCCAGGCTTGTAGAGTTCCCGTGGAAAGGGTTGTTACGAACTCATCTCCCACAGGCGGAGAACGGTCTGTGTGGTCTTGCTGCCCAGAACTCAGAATGACCTGTCACCGTGCAGCTGCAGGGCCAGCAGACGTGGTGGGCCGCTGTGGAAGCAAAATCAACCTGTTTATCCACATGAGTTCAAACAAGTTTTCTCCCCCTAACGGGCGATGCCTTATCAAGTTAGTGTTGTAACTAGAGGAAGTCACAAGAGAGTCTTTTCCAAGGTTAGGTAAGAATTGGGAAACCTAGGTTGTTTACATTTTCCTTGCAGCTAAAGGCAGAGTCCTACTGAGCACCGCCACTTGGTAAATGCTTGATTTTTTGCTTTCCTGCCTGGCACTAGAATCTTGGTTAGAGAGCTGATACTTGTTATTTTTATTGGTGTTTATCTGTTCTCTGACTTGTTCAAAAGGGGTTTGCAATTTGTTTTAGAGTTTTATTAGACAAAAGTTTTAAAAAGTAGCTAATGAAGTTAGCATGAAGAGGAAACAATAAGTCACTGTCGTGCACCATTAAGTCTCACAATTCTGAGAGGAAAACTTCGGTTTGCTTCTGAGATGTCTGGTTGTCATAACAAAGAGGGAAACAGTATTTTTTTATGAGACTCAAAAGACACAAGACAGAAACACACCAGTTAGAAGAAATACTGCTGCTTTTCTTGGCAGTTGGGTGTGAAAGATGTCTCCCCGGGGTGACATGAGTATTTCTAAGGGACGCTTGGCGAGGCAGATGGTAAAGGTCTTGGCCTGTTCCTCTGTCATAACAGACACTAAAGTTTCCAATAAAGCTAAAACAGCTGTGGATGTTTCGAAATTAAAAACAAAACTTTGGGTTCAGTGGTCATTTGCCCTTCAGTACATCTGAGTGTCTTACAGGTAGGCCACTGCCCCGCCACATTTCTCCTTGTTTTAAAGTCCAGGACCTCTGATTTTGTTATAGCGCGCTTTACTTTTGCTTTTTTTGTTTGTTTTTTTGGTGCCGGGGATCGAACTCAGGACCTTGCGCTTGCGAGGCAGGCATGGTGCCACTGAGCTAAGTTCCCGGCCCAAGAATGCGCTTTAACCTTTGAGCTGTATGGGGATGTGTGGAAAGGAAACATTTACTTTATTTATTTATAGGAAACATTTAGATAAGGTACTAAAAGGCATTTCTTTTTCTCCAACTCACATTAGCCAACTTGTTAAATTACTTCCAACAGCTGAAAACCAGCATAGCCATGTAACATTTATAGATTTTAAAACATTTTCGGTTAATAGTTCCCCAGTAACATAACTAGTACTTGAAGTCTGTCTAGATGTATTTTATGATTGGATCTCATGTGTTATAGGTAGATTACACTGGGCTTCTGTAGCGGTTGTAGCTCTTTGGTGTTTTTTGGCCTTGTTTTGGTTTTTGTTTGTTTGCTCTGTGTCTCTCTTCTTAGTTATAAGATGGATGTAGACTTTGCCAGGAAAACGCTCTGTGGATGGGTAGCCAGCAGTGGCTGACATCTTCCCACTTCGTTTCTTCCCTCCCCCCACAGAGACTTTGCTACTTTGAGAAGACATTTTATTTTCCTTGTTGTCTCAGTTTCCCCAAATTTCTATAGTTAGTTTAGTTCCTGTCTCTTTATTTCCATCAAGAGGAAGCAATGGAAATAAGGCTGGAGATGAGTGAAGGAACTGTGCAACAGCATTGATTGTTAAAAACTCCTTTTTTTTTGCCAGGAGCAGTGGCGCGTGCCTGTGGGTACCTGAGGCTCTTGGGGACATCTAGGTATAAACCAGAACAATATCTGATATTCAGCTGTGAACAAGTTACCTTCTCTTCTTTTCTTTTCTTGGTGTTTGGGATTGAACCTGGGGCTGCGCGTGCTATATAAAGTCTACTACTCTACCCTAGTCTCTTAGCTTTTTATTTCTTAATTTCAGAGATAACTGAAAGGGAAGGATAAAAAATTTTCAGCAGCCTAATATCACATATTTGAAATTTCATTGAAAAGGCATTCTAACCTGTAGGTAAAATAGTCTTTGAAATTAATTGCTAGTGAGGATTTGGAGCAACTGGCGCTTTGGTCCGTTGTTGGAAAGATCCCGACAGCTGTTTCGGAGCATATGCAGATTCTGAGAGTTAGAACATGTGATCACTGTGTGACTCAGAGGACCCATGCCCCATGTTTATGCCACAGAAGTGAAGCTTGTGTTCCCTCAAAACCTGTGCAGCTGCTCGTAGCGGCTTCATTGTGATGAGCAGAAGTTGGAAGCAGCATAAATGTCCCTCGGCTGGTGCGAGGAGAGCACCCTGTGCACAGAGTCATGCTGCTCGGTTGTCAGAAGTGAGTCACTGACACAGGTGACACGCGACTGAATTTCAGTCTCCCCAGGTGACATTCTGTGCGCCTACTTGTGGGACAGGGGACAGCACCAGGGCCTTTTTGGGTGATGGACTGGTTGTGGTGGTGGTTGCCTGAACCTGCACATGTGGTAATATTTGTAGAACTGCGTTCTGAAAGGAAGACAGTGTGACTGACTCACTGCATGGTGACGATGGAGAGACAGGGGCTGTTCAGCCTCACTCAGCTCAGGGGTGGCCCAGCACCCCAGCCAGACCCACGCCTTGGAATTACTGACTTCAGGATGGCTTTAACCTTGTACACCTTTTCTTTTACATAATTATGGAATGGGAAAAAAATTGCTCAAATACTGAGATGTCCATTTACCTCCAGGACTGTATGCGTGTAGCTGTTATCCTGAAGAGTTGTGGAAGCCAGGCGCATTCTGTTCTGAGCGGTAGAGACAGATGGAGATGTGGAGAAATGGCCTCCGCAGCGTGAGGCCCTCTAATGTAACTGGTTCAGGCTGGAGTTAGAACAGTGCCTGAACTTTCCCTGTGCTGTGCCTGGTGGCAGGATGCAGCCACAGAGGCATCCAGAGGACGGGCTCGGTGCTGGGGACTTTCGTCCTGCTCTCTATAACTAATTCCAGTGAGGAGATGTCTGTGATATGTGCACCCAGGAAGTAAATCGGAAGTAGATGAACGAATGCAGGGTTTCCTGTTTGCATCCTGTGGGCGATCAGACCGAGTGATGGTGGAGCAGACATCCCAGTGCTTCCTGTCAGCGAGCTCTTGAGAGGGCACCCAGAGCTGCTCCTGCCACTGAGCCAACTTGGTCCTGCCCCAGCAGTGGTGGTGGGACTGGCATTGCTCACTTGCTTAGACCTCTTTATTTTTGTCAAATTGGAAAGCTTATTGAACCCTTTTGAATTTCTGCCAGATAGGTAAAGAATACTTATTTTTCAGTTTTACTGAAAACTGAAAAATATGTATTGCTTGCATTTTATTGGAAAAAAATGTATTGCTTGCATTTTATTGGAAAAGTACAGTGACTTTGAGATTCCAAAATGAATGAACAGAAGATGATCATAATAATAACAGTCACACTGGGGAGCAGAACATGCATGAGCCACTGCATTTATAGTTCATAGTTTCTAACATGCTGAGTAGAGCAGTAGTTACTTGGCTCAAAAGTATGCTTACGGGGCCAGGGATTTAGCTCAGTGGTTCTGCCGCCTGCCTCACAAGCCCAAGGTCCCGAGTTCGATCCCCAGTGTCCCCCCCCCGCCCCAAAAGTATGCTTACACATTTTGTAACAAGGTACAATGCTTACAGACAATTGATGTCAAGTGATACTGAGAAGAACTCTTGGTTGGGCTGGGGATTTAGCTCAGTGGTACTGTGCCGGCCTTCCAAGTGTAAGGTCCTGAGTTTGATCCCCGGTACAGGAAAAAAAAAAAAAGAGAGAGAGAGAGAACTCTTGGTGAAATGCAAGGCTTGTTGTAATTAAATGTTGGCTTTCCCCCACAGGAGAAATCTCAATTATTTTTCCAACGCATATGCAGCTGCGGTCAGTGCGGTGGATCCCGACGCAGGGAATGGAGAGCTTTGCATTAAGGTTCCGTCCGAGCTGTGGAAACACGTGGATGGTAAAGCACCAGAACACCCTGCCTGTCTGTACACCATGCAGATTCAGGGCCCAGATAGTTGTACATAGAAAGGGATGGAAGCTCAATCGCCAGGTCAGGAGTGGAAACAGAGAAGGGGCTGGGAACTCTCTCTTCTTAGGATGCCTGGCTGACAGGAAGATACTGCTCAGCTGACTCACTGCTGGCGTGGGGGTTTGTGGATGCCAGGCCAGCGCCCCACCCCTGAGCTACATCTGGCCAATTGCCCTGCTGTTTTCAAAGTGAAAGACGTTTTTAAAAACCATGTGGATAGGCCGGGGATTTAGCTCAGTGGTTTTGCCACCTGCCTTGCAAGCACAGGGTCCCGAGTTTGATCTCTGCTACCAAAAAAAAAAATCTTACAGATGGGACAGTTTATTAGGCTCCAAGCACCTGTGCAGTGTCGAGTCAGTTAGGGTGGTGGCATCGTAAGGTGGAAAGAGTCCTGAGGAGTCATCCTGCCCCGCTCCAGCTCTGTCAGCTGAGTCCTGGTGGGTGGAGCTGGAGACCAGGCTCCCAGCTGCTTTCTTCCTGCTCTCAGGCAGATCCTTCCCAAATCTTCATTTCCTCTCCTGTCAAGTTGTGGCCACTGCAGGCTTGTGTGACAGCTCTGTCTGCCCTCATTTTATGGAAATTAGCCAAGATAAGGCAAAAGTTTGTTTTTGCTTTCTGTATCTGTGGGCTGGGGGAGGATGTGGAGAGGGATTAGCCAATTTAGGGCAAGGTCTAGGAGTTCAGCACTGTGAGTTCAGATGATTATAATATTTGGGGGCAATTAAATATTTTTAAATTTTAATAAAAGCAACATTTTTTTTTCCAATTGTTTGCTTTATTTGAGACAGGTTCTCGCTATGTAGCCCAGGCTAGCCTTAAACTCAGAGCAATCCTCCTGTCTCAGCCTCCCAAGTGCTGGGATTACAGGTGTGCACCATCATGTCTGGTGCAACATGTGCTTAATATACATAAATCATAATGCAAATTCTTGGGAGTCCTAACTAACCTCATCCCTCTTTTAACTCCAAAGTCATCTAAAGCTAACACTTTCCAGGGAAATGTTAAAGAAGATGAAACTGGAAAAGTAAACTTTGGGGTGGGATGAGAAAGCCTTAAGTGTAGGTGAGGGAATCTGACACTCAGCTGAGAGCGGGGAGAGCCACGAGCAGAGCTGCCCTGTGAGGAACCGCAGGTGCGGATTGGGTTGGCAGAGGGGAGCAGGGACATGGGCGGAGGCAGCTGCGGAGCTGGCACAGGGCGAGAGGACAGAAGGGCGGCATGAGCAGGGAGGTCTGTAACGTGAAATTCAGGCTTTGCGTCCCAGTGTACACTCTCTGTGTGCCGTACAGGCGGGCCAGGGTTACTGTTCATGCAGCAGCGGATGTGGTTCTCTGTTGCAGAGTTGAAGGTCCTGAAGATACACATTAACTTCTCCCTGGATCAGCCAAAAGGAGGCCTGCACTTTGTGGTTCCCAGTGTAGAGGGGAGCATGGCCGAGAGGGGTGCGCACGTCTTCTCCTGTGGCTACCAGAATTCCACAAGGTGCGTCGTGAGCTCTTGGCTCTTTCAATTAACTTTATCTCTTCAGTGCATTTGCTCTGGGCACATACATGCTGTACATTCATTTAGTATAAATTCAAAGTGTAAGTTTGATTTTCCCAAACTCACACCGCTTCTAAATCTTTCTCCCTTACTCTCCTTAGTCTGTCTTCCTCTTCTGTCCTTTCACATGTAGTGTTGTGAAATAACCATCTTACTTGATTCTTTCTTTTCTTTAATTTCATATTGAAGTAAAACGTGTACAGGAAATGGCACAAATTCTAAGCTCAATAAATTTTTCATAAGCGAACAAACCCATTTGCTATGCAGTCAAATAGGACAGTATTTGTAGCATCTCCGAGCTCTCCTCCCACTCACTGCATTTGCTGTTCCCCGTGGCATTCTCCGTCCAGCTTCCCTCTTTTCTACAGTGCCACCGGTTATTATACGTGCTTTTGAGCTTTATATAAAGGGAATCATATGTGTTTGGCTCTTTATGTCTGGCTTGTTTTGTTCAACCTTGAAAGTGAGATTTACCCACATTTTTTTGTGCAGTAGTACATACTTTTATTCATTCTCATAGCCCTGTAGTTCATTACCTACTACTGAAATATTTTTAGTATGTGTACTCTCCTCAGATTATTGCCTTCGATAAACCAAGAATAATGTCTTACGCTTATGTTTCCTTAACAAATACAGTACTGACCCAGGCACGTGGTAGGACTGACCTAAATTTTTTTTTTTCTTATTTTTTCCCCATTCCTAGCCCTCCCTTCACCCCCTCCACCCTTCCCTATTTACAAAGACTTTATTTCCATTTTTTCCATTTCTCATCATTTTTCCTTTCCCTTCTTTCCTTTCCCCTGCCTCTCCCACTACCCCTACCCCTTTGGACCTTTTCTTCCTATTTTACATTATCGATTATTCATTCTAATCATTGGCACATTTTAGGTATACAATATAATGACATTCATCACTGGAAATTGGCACCTTGACATAGTCTCTCTTGGTTCTTATTTTTCACCCTTGCCCAGCCCTCCCTTCAACCCCTCCAGTCTTCCCTATTTACAAAGATTTTGTTCCTATTTTTCCATTTTCTCATATTAATCCCATTCCCTTCTATCCTTTCCCCTAACCCTCCCACTTCCTTCCCCTTTGCCCCTTTTCTTCCTATTTCACATTACCTATTATACATTTTGGACTAACCTAAATTAATAGAAAGCCAAAAATAAGTTTTATATCTGGCTTTGTCAGCATTCAGTTTGAATTTATACAGTGTGTCATATATGCCAAAAAAAAGCAGTTTCCTAACTTATGGAATAGATTCTGAATATTAAATATATTTTAAAACTTTTTTTAGTTTTCTGACATGAATGCTATGAAAAATCTGGCCAGTGTGAATATACAAATTAAAACTTTTTAATTTAACTCTAGCAATCTAAGAATCAATTAATTTTCTAGGGTTTAACCTGGAGATACCACTGATGTATTTTTTGAATATTACCAAATGATCCTTGAAGCAGATTTTTTTATTTTTATGTATTTATTTTTAAAGTAGGAAGATATTGATAGGAAAGCCCCTGAGGGCGGGAGGGGTCCCGGGTGGGCAGCCCAGAAGCGGAGTTTTAATAAGATTTTTCAAGATGCAAAGGGAAAAGTTTCAGTGGCCAGATAGAAGAAATGTTGCGATAACTTAGAGGAGCACACTTTTGGTATATTTTCCACGCTGTCCTCTTGTTGTTAGGTTTTGGTTTCCTTGTGTGGACTCATACTCGGAGCTGTGCACGTGGAAGTTAGAGTTCACGGTAGATGCCGCCATGGTGGCTGTCTCCAGCGGAGACCTGGTGGAGACGGTGTACACCCATGACATGAGGAAGAAGACCTTCCACTACATGCTCTCCATCCCCACCGCAGCGTCCAACATCTCTCTGGCCATTGGCCCTTTCGAGATTCTCGTGGACCCTTACATGCACGAGGTAAACCTCAGCCCCTCCCTCACCCACTCTGCCCTCTCACTGACAGGAAGAAGTGGTCACAACACACTTCACTTCCGACTCTGACAGCATGTGTTCAAGTCACACTCAGCGACGTGCCTTCTCCGGTGAGCTTGTTTCAGAGGGAGAGAAGCCTTCCTGAATTTGCTGACCGGAATTCTAACCCTGCCTCAAGCTTTTCTCTTTGCCTCTGAATATGTTGATGTGGAAATAAAACTTGGTCTGTCATTTTGACATTGTAGTTTTTCAGACACCAGAGATACGGGACAACCATGCACATAAACTGTGCTAAGGAAAAAAATGACATAGGTAATGAATAGAATTAATTGCAGAAATCATCTCTGCTCTAAGGAGGATGCATCAGATCTGTTTTGAAATGCTAAGCACCATGTTGAAAAACTTTGAAATTTAAAGACATTCAAAGTAGTTTACCTATGTTTCTGAAATTACAGCACATTTTGTCCTGTCCCTGACTCTTGTTTGGGTTGGCACTTTCTCCGAACCTGTCAGACCTCTCTCCCATTCACAGCGATCTCTTCGCTCCCCGTCTGTGGGCAGTGTTACTGTGCGTTCTCCCCACAGTGGTCTGTGTCACCGTCACAGTCCCTCAGCACAGTCGCTATAGGAGACAGTGTGTGTCGCTTGTGTGTCCGGGTGGGATAGAATTTAAGAAGAAAGCCAGGACTGCTGTTTATATCTCCTGACTCCCAGTAAGTTCCCTGCAGCTCTCAGCGTGTGGCTGAGGTAAGGAAGGAGTAAATGTGACACTAGGACTGGCTGTGAGTGCAGGGTGGACAGAAGCTCTGTTTGAGCGCTTGCCTAGCATGTGGAAGGCCCTGGGTTCCATCCTTAGCACCATAAAGAAACAAACAAAACAGGGAACGAAAAATGACTAAGAGGACTGTAAAATGTACACTGTCTACTAGGTTAGATACAGAAGAGGTGGAACTACAGTAAGCCTGGGAAATTTAATCTTGCTATGTGTGCGTATCAGAAGACATTTTCATGTGGAACCAAAATTATTTTCAGTGTGTTTAATTATTGCACAGTCTTATAATCCACCATGCATTTAATTGTTCAGTACAGTGAATATTTGTTTTGTAAAGACAAGTAAAAGTAATCACTAATTTTACAACAGCATTTTCTTATGGATTATATAAACGTTTGTAATTAAGATATTTAGGAAGTTTAAAATACTAATATAATTAAGATATTTAGGATAGTCCCTGCCCTTCATTTTCAGGTTACTCATTTCTGTTTGCCCCAACTTCTTCCACTGCTTAAACACACCACATCCTACCTCCACGAAGTCTTTGAGTTTTACGAGGAGATCCTCACATGTCGGTACCCGTACTCCTGTTTCAAGACCGTGTTCATTGACGAGGCTTATGTTGAAGTGGCTGCGTATGCATCCATGAGCATTTTCAGGTTGGTGTCTCTTCAAGTTTGAAATGCCTAAATTGGAATCATGAGAGGAGGAAAAGTTGCTCATTTTATGATCAGTTTTAAGACGAACTTTTTCCTTTAATTTTGATGTAATTGACTTTGTAAAAACAAAACAAAACATAAAAGACTAGTGTTTTTAAACTTTAAATATCTAGAGAAACATGAAGAAAATTTTGAAGTAACTCAAAACATAATATTCTCATCCAGAATTAACTGATATTAGCATTTTCCATATTTGTTTTGCTGTCTTTCCTATTTATAAATTTTTTTAAATGTGTGTTATTATATAGATAACTAATAAGGCTATTTTTCTGACACTATTTAAAAATTTATTGATGTAATCAGAAATTTTGTGGGAAAAAACAGACTGTGAGAGTATTTCCTTTTTGGTGGTACTGGGGTTTGAACCCAGTGCCTCATACATGCTCAGTAAGCACTGAACCGCTGAGTTGCCACCCCAGCCCTTTTTATTTTTGTTTTTTAATTTTTTTTTTGGTACCTGGGATTGAACTCAGGACCTTGTGCTTTCGAGACAGGTGGCAGCACCACTGAGCTAAATCTTCGGCCTCTTGTTTTTTAATTTTGAGCCCAGCTCTCACTGAGTTGCCCAGGTGGCCTTGAATTTGTAGTCCTCCTGCCTCAGCCTCCCCAGTAGCCCGGATTATGGACATACAGGTGTGTTCTACCCACCCCCTCCACCCCTGGTCCCCTTCCCCGTATCTCTTCATTCTTTGGAAAGTTCCAAGTCTGGGTTTTGTAGAAGGTGGAGACATAATACTGCCCCTGCGTTCTCCAGAGTGTTGTTAGAAGAGTCCACTGGGGTAGTGTACTTCACAGTAAATGATAGAGCAAAAAAGTTCATAGTAGTTGTTAAGATTTTTAGAATTCTGGACACCACGTGCCAGTAGATCAGTGTCTTGCTAACGGCCCAGCTTCTGCTCCACCACCCCAAAGTTCTCAGTGTTTCCATGGTGCTCAGTGATGACTTTGTCTTCCTTGCTGTACTCAGAAGTTGCTGAGATTATGACCCGAATTCCAGCAGAAGGTGGGAACGTTAGGAAGCTCTTTGGAAGCCTCTTCCGATTTCTGTCTTTTCTGTCTACCTTAAATTCCATTATTTTAACAGTGTGCTTGTTTTCTTGACTGAATAATGATGTATTTCTTAGCTATAATTAGTTCCCCGCCCTGTAAATTGCAGCACAAATCTCCTGCACAGTGCCATGATCATCGATGAGACCCCTCTGACAAGGCGCTGCCTGGCCCAGGCCTTGGCCCAGCAGTTTTTCGGATGTTTCATATCTAGAATGTCTTGGTGAGTGAGTCATTCCCAAGGTCAAAGCTACCGAGAAAAATCCACAGAAGCATACTTTTATTTTCTTTTCCTTCGGTGGGAGCTGACCTTAGCCCTAGTTGCAGATAGCTAATTTGAAAAACAATGCTCTATATATATCTAAAAAAGAAGAGTATGAGTGTCATCCTAACTTTGGCCATAAAAACAGAATAGTTACTTCTGTGATTTACCATAAAAATCAGGTAAAAATTCCGATAAAATAATCTGCTAGAACTGCACGAACACTGTAGGTACACAGCTTCAATGTTAGAAAAGGGATTGCAGTTCCAATGTCAGTGTGCAGAGCAGCTGGAGTATTCAGGGTCCTGTGGAAGCCGGCTCATTCTCCGCAGTAGCGATAATGATACGGGGATTTGCTTGCTTGTTTCGCTTGAGATGAACTTAAAGAAATACACAGGACTCCCTTGAGGTTATAATTTCTCTCTCTTTTTTTAAGGTATATATAATTTTTTTTTTTTTGGTACCGGGGATTGAACTCAGGTCCTTGCGCTTGCGAGGCAGGGGGCAGAACCACTGAGCTAAATCCCCAGCCCCTCTCTCTCTTTTTTTTTTCGGTACTGGGGATCCAACTCAGGACCTTGTGCTTGTGATACAGACACGGTGCCACTGAGCTAAATCCCCAGCCCTTAGGGTTATAATTTCTAATGTGAATACCTAATACCGGTGGTGGTGAACCTATGGCATGCACGCCACAGCGGGCACACTGAGTCCTCTCTGTGGGCACTCAAGCCAAGTTACCCAGCAGCCAAGCATAGGAAAACAGTTGCTTTTTCTAAACTAAAACCTCAGTATTCAGGTTAAATGCAGTGTCGACACTTTGCGATAAGTAAAGTCTCTGAAAGGTTCGCCATCACTGCTTTATACTAGCTAGCATATAGATCTTAGCTGCATTTTCATCATCCAGAAAGGACAGCTCCTTGATGTATGATTTCCTTTAGATTATACAACTATCAGAGCAGAGCTTGGAACACAGGCACAGGTGTGGCTAGACGGAAGATGACAGTACGAATGAGTACGTGAGTGAATGGTGCCAATGGCCTTTCTCCAGAGAAACGGAAAACTGCAGTAACAGAGCGGTAGGCTCTGGCATCTGTTGGAGTTGACACGCAGGACTGGCAGTGCTGGCGCCAGCAGTGCAGACCATGCGAGCAGGGTTGGCAGGAGAGGCAGCATGTGCCTTGTGCATTAGCCTTGGTGGTGGCTCCATCTGACTCAGTTACAGAGGATCCCAGGGTGCGGACACACAGGCTGGGCCCGGCTCACCGATTGCTGGAGGGAGGTACATGCAGGACCTACTCCTGTGTTCTCCCTGCCTCGTGCAGGAGTCTTTGTGGCCACGAGGTGGTCAGGGCACTCGGGGTAGCTCCAAGGTAGAGTGCTGGGACACGGAGCTAGGGTTGGATCCCAGTGCTGCACACATAAATAAGTAAAGTTTATATTTTGAATTTTTGCTTAGGTCTGATGAATGGGTGCTGAAGGGAATTTCAGGCTATATTTATGGACTTTGGATGAAAAAAACTTTTGGTGTGAATGAGTACCGCCACTGGATCAAAGAGGTAATTACAGCCATGTCTGTTGTCCACTCCTTAGTCACTGCAGTCTGTCAGCACTTTCCTGATTTCTGAGTCTCTTGTCCTTCCTTCCTTCCTTCCTTTCTTTGCGGTATCGGCTATCAAACTCAGGACCCTGTGCATTCGAGGCACATGCAGTGCCACTGAGCTAAATCCCCCACCCCTCTTGTCCTTTCTTTCTTTTGGTACCGGGGATCGAACTTGGGTCCTTGTGCCTGCACAGCAGGTGGCAAAACCACTGAGCTAAATCCCCAGCCCTTGTCCTTTCTGTTTAATCGCTATAAAATAATTTCCAAATGTCACTTGAAAAATCCCTGTTTTTCCTTATAAAATCCGAATTACTGGCAAAGACAAGCAATGTTTTCTGTATTTCCCATGGTCAGTGTGGCCCCTGAAGGCTTTCCTTGCCCCGAGGAAGGGAGCAGTTGCATGCTGGACTTCTGTGTCCTTAGCTGTGTCCCCATGCTCAGCTCTCCTTTGCTGCCTGCCAGGCTTCCTCAGTGCACAGAGCTGTGCGTGGGAGGAGAGCTGGCGTTTCTCCCTCACGCTCTGGGCTTGTGCCGAAGCACACCAGCACGCCTGGGCTCTGCGAGGCCCTTTGCTGGGAGAGCTGCTTCTTATATGCTGGGAGCCCTTCAGTGTGTTTGTGTTCGCCATCATCGCCACCTCTTTTTCTATCATTTAAAGATTTGGCTAAAAAAATTACAATCCACTGTGTGTTGCATACCTCATTCTGGCCCCACGTATGGCCATTTAATCATTCCCTGCTTAGATTTCTTCTACGTGGAAAACTCCCAGCTTTAATGTCCCCATTAAACGGACCCCTCTGTCTTTCCCTTTTCTTACTTGTACATATATATTGTTTGTTGTATGATTCCATTTACTTCAAATGCCCAGAATAGACAAATTCGTAGACAGAAACTGGATCAGGGATTCATTAGGGATGAGGGCTGTGGCAGTGAGGAATGAGGAATGTGACAGTTGGTCTGCAGAGGTTCTTTTTTAGGGGCCTAAAAATACTCTAGAATTTGGCTGTGATGGCTGCAAACCTGTGAATAAACCGAAGACCAGAATTGTACACTTCAAACAGGTTAATTTTACGGTATGTGAACTACATTTTAAGTCCCTCATGTGTGCCCTCCGGGGAACTTATTTGTATAGTTTTACCATCCAGACACGAATCGAGCCGAAAAGTTAAGCAACTAGAACTGTTAAAGGATGCAGACATCCAGAGCTGTCAGAACCCACTCTTCATTCCAGAAGAGGCAAGCATGCCCTCCTGCTTCCGGGTGTGGGGCACTGTTATGCTCAGCCACGGCTCCTAACGCAGAAGCATGGCGTGGAGGAGCTGACCGGGTCCAGTACACACTGGAGAGCAGGACCCGATGGGCAGACAAGGCTTTTCACTGCTTCATCACGCTGGTGCGCTTCCACATTGCTTCTGTATATTTAAACCAATCATGAGTTTCTAGCACAATTGTGCTTTGTCTGTTTTAAGAGAAGCCTGGAGAAATTTAAACATGGTGGGTTCCTGACATCATTTCTCCCAAGTCCCTAGGAGCGAGTCCCCAGGAAAGCAGAAGCAGTGTCAGGAAACAGTCGGAGCCAAGCATGCAGAGCAGAAGGCCGCCAGCCTTTTGGCAGCAGCCAGCCGTGCACTGGCTGTCTTCATAGGGCCACAAACTCTTCTCCTGACGCTCATCTTAGGAAATTTACAACTGACTCCAGGAATGAGAATCCTACAGTTGGCTTCTAAAATTTGGTGTATAAAAGTTTGTACTGACTTCTGTTTTTGAATCTTTTCTAGGAGTTGGATAAAATAGTGGCATACGAACTGAAAACGGGTGGAGTTTTGCTGCATCCCATATTTGGTGGAGGAAAAGAGAAGGATAAGTATGTTGTTGTTCAGAGGTGGTGTCACAAAATGTGTTTCATGGGGCCACTTGTGTTTGTCAAGGCACACACAAGGCCAGAGAAGTAACAACACTGCAGAAATGGTGACCTCATCACTGGTCATTTTCTCACCGCTCCTTCATTGGTTTACTGTTTTTCATGTATGATGCTGTGAGTGGATTTAAACTTAAGAAGACTTAAAACTGAAGGATTTCTGTTTTCTGTGTTCATATCCCCATGCCACTGTGTCCTACTATTCTCATTGAAGTTTAAGAATAATAAAAAGGCGGACATGGTGGTGCATGCCTATAACCTAGCACTCTGGGAGGCTGAGGCTGGAGGGTCACAATTTCGAGCCAGCCCGGGCAGCTTAGCAACTTGCACTGTCTCAAAAAGATTAAAAAGAAGGGCCAAGAATTTAGCTCAGCACAAAGGCCCTGGCTTCCACCGAACCAGGGTAGATAGGTAGGTAGGTAGATAGATGATAGATAGGTAGATAATATACTTTGTTTCTGTATCACTGATGAAGTCTGAGTGTGTAATTTCGGCATCATGACACCCTAAAGGACTATGGGTCGAATTGGATGGAAAGTTTTTTCTCTGTTTTCCCATCACTTCATGACTTAGCAGATTTCTTGGTTCACCCTCTGTATTTGTCACTACCTCGAGGTGGCTGCTGGTTCCTGTTACGTGATGCATTTGTTAGTGTGCCGTGATGTTTATCTTATGCTAGCTGTAGCTCATTGGTGTTAGTTTCCCTGGCAACCCTGTGTGATTTAGTCATGAAAAGCAGTTTTTCCCAGGGACCTGTGGTTCCTACCAGCTGGGCGGCAAGGCGTGTGGGATTGTGTCGTGGGATTGCTGCCTGCTGCTCCTCTCCGAGGCTGCTGCTGCAGCTCCCAGCATAGAGCTAGACTAGAGCGTCCCTGTGCATTGCTATTTACCCTGAGTGCGTGGCCCCGATGCTGCTCATCTTTTTATTATATTTTCCATTCTAAGGTTTCTCTATGAAAGCACTTACACATGCTCCTTGAAGAAATGCCAGACAATTTAAGAAGCATGTGGACTGAAGAAAAGACGCTATTTATTTGTTTTGTTTTTTTCTTTCTTTCTTTTTGAGACAGGGTCTTGCTCTGTAAATCAGGCTGGCCTTGAACTTACTGTGTAGCCTAGGCAGACCTCAAACTTGTAGCAATCCTCCCGCCTCAGCCTCTTTGAGTGCTACGATTTCAGGCGTGCACCACCATGCCCAACCAAAAGAGCCTTGTTTAGCCCTTTTTCACTGTGATTGCAACTTGGTTTACCGTCCCATCCACCTTTACATTATTTCTGGGCCAGGCACGGTGGCATGTGCCTGTCACCACAGCACCCTGGAGGTGGAGCCAGCAGGATTGTCTGGAGTTCATGGCTAGCCTGGGCCAACCACCAGGACCCTGTCTCAAAAAGCCAAATGAATGAATAAATAATTTGCCTTTATTTATGTGTATTTGGCATTTAAGAAATATAATGCAATCATATAAATATATTTTCTTTGTTTGTTCATTTGTTTTTGGTACCGGGGATCAAACTCGGGTCCTTGTGCTCACGCAGCAGGTGAGGAAACCACTGAGCTAAATCCCTGGCCCATATAAATATATTTTTAAAATCAATGACAAGCATTCCATGTGACTACATAAATTTACTTCATTCCTTTTAAGTGCTGCATAATATTCCCTCTTACCTTGGTGTTTATTTAACCTTTTTCTCATTAGTATTCATTGCTAAAGCCTATAAGCTCCTAATACCTTAAGTTTGGAAGTAATAAGTGAGATATAAAAATCATTTCACAAATACTGGGTTGTTAAAGTACTTTAAATCGTACTATGCTGTGTTTAAGGATATGCAGTACAGCGTGACTTAGTTGATGTTGCTGTAACTAAATACCATAGAATGGTTAATTTATAAGC
This sequence comes from Heterocephalus glaber, assembly GCF_000247695.1. The sequence goes on along the minus strand of NW_004624763.1, from coordinate 17,886,657 downwards.
AGTAGGGATGTGTTTCACATGGCTGTTAGCTCTGTAGAAGCGGATGTCCAGGTTAGGGCCTGGGAGGGGAGCAGCCTGTGGTGCAGGGATGGGAGGGGAGAGGGCGCCCTCCACCTGAGCCCTTCCTGAGGGTGGGGTCTGCGTGGCTCCACCCTCCCACCGATGTCACCCCTTGGTCCTGTCCCGCAGTGAGAGAGAGCTGGGTGAAGTTGAGGGGAAGCAGAGCGCCGCACTCCTCACCCAGTGATTGTGGGAGTCTAGCGTGGCGCGGTTTTGAAAGGTCCTGGTACCAGTCAGGACTTCAGAATGGGCCAGTTTTAGATTCAGCAGGGGTCCTCGGGGCCTGTGGTTACAGAGACCTTCTGCTCCTCGGCCTTTACTTTGCAGAGACGCTTGGAGCATATGATAGGTACTCAGACTGTGTTCCGTGCATTCGTGAGAAGTGTACGATTTAGATGTTCATATATGTCATAAGTCCTTTTTAGACTGTCTCTTTCTCTTCCTGGTGATCTTTTTCCTCATATCAAAATCTTTTTACCTAGTTATTTTGGTCTTTATGTCCTGGATTTTGTATTTTTCATTAGGAAAAATTTTCTTCAGGATTGTGAAGTAAAACAGTTTGCTATGAAATAAAAGTGTTTTCTTTCAGTACTTCCACAGTTGTTTATTTTTTATTTTTTTGGTTCCAGGGACCAAACTCAGTACCTTCCTTGTGCTTGCGAGGCAGGTGCAGTGCCACTGAGCTCAATCCCCAGCTCTCCATCATTGTTTTTGCTTATTTCTTTTAGATACCTAATTTATCGTATTTTTATGTGTGCTTTAGCATTGGGTTATTGGTTAGACTGCAGTGATTTTATTGGTGGGTGGGGAGAGAATTTAAATATACACAGTGTTGTGTCTTCCTGTTCGGGAGCTTGATATGTGTTTCCATTTATTCAGGTTTTCCTTTGTGTCCCTTAGTAAATCTTCATAATCTTCTTCCAGTTTTAAGGTTTCATAGTAATAAGGAAATTACAGATGAGGTGTTTTTTTTTCCCCTTTGGTACTGGGGATCAAACTCAGGACCTTGCGCTTGTGAGGCAGGCACCGTGCCACTGAGCTAAATCCTCAGCCCTGGGGTTTTTGTTATGTTATCTTGCTACATCCATGAAATTTCTTGCTCATTTAACAGTCCAGTTTTGTTAAGAAAGTCTGCTGTTTTCTTTTGTAGTCCAGCGTCCCATCTGCACTTCTCCATAAAGCATCCACATACGCTGTCCTGGGAATACTACACTATGTTCCAGTGTAAAGCTCACCTTGTGATGCGGTTGATTGAGAACAGGATCAGCATGGAATTCATGCTCCAAGTAAGCATGGAGGGTGGGAGCTCCACAGAGGTGATGAAGGTGGGTCTAAGGTCTGTGTGTGCAGCCGTGTGCCCCCGGGGCAGCCTCTGCTTTGAATCTGTGTTTCCTCAAGTGTGGAGGGGCTGTCACACCCGACCCATGGAGTGATTGTGATTGTCATGACGATGGGAGTGAGCATGAAAGTAAACCCATTATTTATCCACAGTCTTGTGTTCACAATGCTTAGCACTTTAGGGTAGAATTCCATGTAGAGATGTTTTCAATAAAGAAAAGACAGACCAATCTGACAGGCATCTGTTTTTACCTGTTGCTAAATTTTGCCGTATTTTAAAACACATTTTAGTGTAAGTAGTTCTTGATACAGCAGGTGAGGGAGTAGAAGTAAGATAGTACATTGTAAATACTCGGCTACTGTCCCGTGATAGCACCGTTAGAGGCAGTGAAAGCTTGCATAGGGTTTGTGAAGAGCACTGGCCTGGAGGTGTGGCTCGGTGGGAGAAGCCTGGCGCAGCACGGTGAGGCCTTGTGCTCCGCGCCGGCGCCACCAGGATAAGTACACAGAGCACCGGAAGTTTGCTTGACGTGAAGTGTAGTCAGTCCTCCCGTGCTTCCCCTTCCCCTCGCATGTGGATAGGAGAGTGAGAAGATGGTCTGTGGGAGCCGCTCCCCTTTTCAGTCACATTTAATTCTCATTAAATTAGTGCAGTGCTGGGTCAAGCCCCGAGGTCTCACTGTGCCTGGCAGGTGCTGTCACAGCTACACCCCAGGTTCCCCACTCCCACTCAGCTTTACTCAGAAAAAGATCACACAGATATTGCACACCTAAGACAGTATTAGGCTTCTGCTGACTGCTTTTAACTTACAGCACAGTGAGCTATGGGTATTATGTAGTGTTCTAATTCTTAATAGAATGTTCTCTGTCTAGGACATCATTAACATCTGGTAATGTTTGTGTGAAGAATGCTTTAAATCTTTGCATGTCTCTGTTGCTTCTGATGTTTAACTAGAACCATTTATGTAGTAAGATAGTTGACTACAGTAAAGTTAAAGTGCAGAACAGGCATCATGCACAGCCGGAAGCAATGTGTCAGATGAGCTTACTAACTGATGCTGTCGCCCATACAGGTTTTCAATAAGCTGCTCAGTCTGGCCAGCACTGCTTCATCCCAGAAGTTCCAGTCACATATGTGGAGTCAGATGTTGGTTTCCACATCTGGATTTTTGAAATCTATTTCAAATGTCTCTGGCAAGGACATCCAGCCCTTAATAAAACAGTGGGTGTATCCTTTCTGATAGCAGCTCGACAGAGTGGGGAAGGGTATTGTACATGTGAGGTATGTGAGGGCCATCAGGGATTTGCGGAGCTGAGTGGAGTATAAAGTGACTATTTCTAAAATGTAGTGGGAACAACCAAGCCGCAAATCATGTCCTCTGCAGCATGTACTGATCACTGGAGCACATGAACAGAAACATGCGTGTTTGTGTGTATAGAATCTAGCACGTCCTGAAGTCTCTTTGACTGTGAGTGAAGGGGTGGCCCAGGGGTGGGTGGGTTAGCGGCCCCTTCCAGACACACGCCACACGAGGGGTGTCTTGAAGCCTCACGATTGGTGAGCAGCAGGCTGCTTTTTCCTCTTCCAAAATGCAGATTTTTTCAGTGTTTCAGAAATTTTTTTTAAATCTGGGGAAACATTTTTGACAAGAATGTTGAGTACTCTGCCCACTGGTGAGAACGAAGTGCATTCAGGCTGTGAACTGGGGGATAGAGTCGAAAATGACACACACCGGCATGCATCACTTGTTTGGTGTAGTCAGGTCCATTTCGGTGTGGAGATTTCCTTCACAGTTCTCCAGAGACCAGAGCGGAGTGGTGAAATTCTATGGAAGTTTCGCATTTAATAGAAAACGAAATGTCTTAGAATTAGAAATCAAGCAGGATTACACATCTCCTGGAACTCAGAAATACGTGGTAGGTGTTTTTTTGTTTGTTTGTTTGTTTGTTTTGGGTTTTTTTTGTACCGGGGATCGATCTCAGGTCCTTCTGCTTGTGAGGCAGGTGACAGGTAGGTGTTTTTTCCAAACAGCCTTCGCTCTCTCCCCAGTCTCTGTGTAGGGGGGCCTGGGGGTGAGGTTCCGGTTAGCGGTTTCATGAGGTTTCTCTGCAGAGGATAAATGGAGAAAATGTCACATGTCGGCAAAGGGAAGAGGGCTACCGGCGGAGACGTGCGCTCTCCTCCCACTGGGCTCTTCTGTGTGGCAGATGCGCGTTTGCAGTGTTAGTCTGGCCCCGCCACGCGTGTGTCTGTACAGAGTACACATGTTGCTCTTCTCTGGCACTGTACTTGTGAGCAGTGTGCTTTCTGTTTTAGGGACCACTTAAAGTGACGGTGCAGGAGTTGGATGGATCCTTCAACCACACACTGCAGATTGAAGAGAACAGCCTGAAGCACGATATTCCCTGCCACTCCAAGAGCAGAAGGTAGGTACCGAGTGGTGACTGCATCCTGAAGCTTGGACCACACACCCAGAGGCCGAGATGCCCAGATGAAAGTCCTGCTGTACCTCACACTTCTAGGAAGGAGCACATTGTCTAGAACCTTTTCTCTTCGGTTTTACTTCACGTTAGCATTACTGAATGTTCTTTGTTTGCTTTCCAGTCCTGGTGACATTTTTAAGATTCTGTCATTACTTTTTTAAATTTAGATTTGAGGTTCTTGGTTTTTGGAAAGGGAGCAAAAAGGAGAGAAGTATGGAAGTTGCAGAATTTAGAGCTAGGAAACATTCAAGGCAAGTACCTTAGTTTCATTCCTGGTCTGTTTTCATTTTGGGAGGAAATTGGGGAAAGATGAAGGTAAGCAGTGCACATGTCATGCAGAGCCCTGACAGCGTGCTCACTCTGACCTTTCTTCCATTTGCTGGAAGGTTTGTTTGTTTAGGGAATTTTGTTTTATTGTCTGTAGGTAATGCGTATGCTTGCAGAGATAGGATGCTGTTTTTAGTCCATTGGGAACGTTCCGGCCTCGACCCATAACATATCTCTTGCTTGCTTTTTAAAATTTAAATTTTTTCTTTAACACACATAAAAACATAAAAGTCGGGTATATATAATGGGTAACACAGTGTTTCAGTATGCATCTATGCTGTGTAGTGTTTAGTCAGGTTGAATATACCTGTCCCCTCAAATAGCAGTCATTTCTTTCTGGTTCAAAACATTCGGAATCCTTGTGACTTTGAAATAAGCAGCACAGAATTGTTCCTGCAGTCACTGCGTAGTCAGTAGCAACCACACCTCCCACCCTCCCTCCCATGGGTTCCTGCTCACTGCTCCGCCTCCCCACTGCCCTCGAGTCTCTCCCAGGTCACTGTGCTGTGCTCCCGTCTGTCTCCCTGTGCCTGGCCGTTGCCCTTCACGCAGCGTGCCCCCTCCCGTGTGCTACAGGTGACAAGGTTTCCTTCTTTCTCCTCACTTGCAGCTGTCCCCTTGGGTGCGGGTACCGCGCTTCTGCACCCGTTCTTCCCGTGATGGGGACTAGGTGGTTTCTGTTTCTTGGCTCTGTGAGCTGTGCAGCCATGGACATGGGAGGGCAGACGCCTCCTCCACATGCCCGGCGGGGCATTGCTGGCGCCTGCCTACGGTAGTTGTGTTTGTGGTGTTGGGAGGCACTCCCGTGCTGTTTTCCAAAGTGGTTGTGCTGACTTCCCTCAGAGGTGTCTCATCAGCAAGGCTTCCCGTTCATCCACGCCCTCTGCAGGGTGTGTCTTTCCTCTTCGGAAAGGCCGACAGTGAGCCTGAGGGGACATTTCTCCAGAAGACCTGGAGATGGCCAGCAGACGCCTGGCATGTTCACCCCATCGTGATTACCAGGGAAGTGCAAACCCAGAGCACAGTGAGATAACAGCGTTCCTGGTGTCCCTCAGAACAAAGTGCCACTTAGGAGGCGTCCAGCAGTGTACCTCTTCTTAGCTAGTGGCTTTCCCTTGAGCGCTCGCCTCAGCCGTTCGCATCTGACTGTGACGGGGGACTGTTCGCTGCTCTGCAGAAGAATGAGGACCCTCAGTATTTCGGAGCAGAAGTCTGCAAACTTCTGATGTTATTTCACTTAGATGAGAATGTTGGTTTGGAGAGACTTCAAAGCTTTTGACTCTGAAGCTTCTTAAAATCAGTTTTACTTTGAGAAATTTCTTCTTTTTTCTTTTGTTTTTGTGGCTCTGGGGATCAAACCCAGGGCCTCACATGTGATAGGCCAGTGCTCCACCACGGAGCTACATCCCAGCCCAGTCCTAGAAACATTCTTCATTCAGAATGAAGCCTCCGAGCCTAGGCTGGGGGGGGGGGCCCTCCTCCCTCCCATCTATCCACTTTGGAAATTAGGAACATGTGACTGCTACTTTTCATAACATTTCCTGGGGTTTTAATTTTCTGTAGCAGTATTTGTTTGTTTTGAGTCAGAGTCCTGATGAGTAGTGCAGACTGGCCTTGAGCTCACTTTGTAGCCCACCCTGGCCTCCAACAAATAGCAATCTTCCTGCCTCAGCCTCCCAAGTATGGGATGATAGGTGTGTACCACCACACCCAGCTTTATCTGTTTATTTTAAGAGGTACTAGAGATGGAAACCTGGGCCTTCTTACTGAGTTTTATCCCTAACCCTTTTCCATTTTGAGACTGGGCCTTAGAAAGTTGCCCAGGCTGGGCTTGAACTTGTGATTTTTCTGCGTCAGCTTCCCAGAGTGCTGGAGTCACAGGCCTCTTGAGTATTCTCTCCTGTAAGGAACACAGGAAGACTTTTCTCTGCTATGATTTTCATTCACATTTCCATGATTTTTAGTACGTTATCCAGTAGTTTTTCTAATACAGTGGATCTTCCAAGTTAAAGCTCACCTGACATACGAACAACTTGGGTTAACACAGAATTTTAGTTTTAACTTATGACCAAAGTCTTGAATTATGACCCAAATGCCAGCCACTTGTGCTTCCAGATGGCCTCAGACACAGATTTAACCCTTAAAGAGTTCTGGAAGGAACATGACAACATCTCTCCTGTGTGGGGTTAACTGAGAGATCCTGGGGCAGTGTCTCTCTCAGGACACTTGAGTTCTGCCTATGTGCAGGATACGCTGAAGGCTGTGTAGAGGAGCCTGAGCCTTCACTGACGAGGTTGAGTTACAGCCAGCCCTCGGGAACAAATTGAGTTCCTAAGTCAAGGGTCCACTCTACATGAGTAATGTGTGCTCTAGCAGTTCTTATGTTTGCACAGCTTAAGCCTTGTGCATGTTAGTTTTAAGTAGTAATTAATTCTCAAGATGTTTTATTAGTCACTTCATTTCATGTAGCAGACACTTTTGTTCCTGCAGCACCTAGTTTGATTTGGGATTACATATCACCTCAGGCCTGGTTATTTGTTTTCATTATTAGAAAGCATTTATTTATGGTAGATGCTGTTACTCTACATAGATTGTACCTACCAATTGTTAGGAATGTATAGTAATATGTTTTGAATTATCACTTGATTAACTGTTTCTGCTTTTCATTCAACTTTGATCAGGAAAAAGCTTCAGTATTTACTCCATTCCCTCTAGATTCGCAGTAGATTGTGTTTAAGTCCCAGTCCGTGTGCTAGCCATTCTTTGAGGAGAGCTTCCAGTGTTGGGCGGAACCCGTTATTTGAACTGCTGCTTTTCATCTTCCCATTTAGAAATTGCAGTTTTCAAGCTTTTCCTTAAATACAGGAATAAAAAGAAGAAAATCCCACTGCTGAATGGGGAAGAAGCTGATATGGATCTCTCTGCGATGGAGTAAGTCACTTTCAAGTGTGTCATTCTCAAAATGTGCGCTTCCACACTTTTTAAAACCAACAGACCTGAGTTAAGGACGCAGGCACCCAAGGGAGGGAAGCCGTCTGGATGGGGCGCTGTGTGTTGGGGTAAACGGCCTCACCTCCCGGTGGCTCCCACAGCAAAGGCCAGCTCGCCTGGGGACACACAGTGGTGTCTGAGGCCCAGCCTCGGCCGTGGGGCTGGTGGTTTGGATTTCCCTGGTCAGCTTTGGAGCAGGGCTCCAGGGCACATGGAGCTTTCTTGTGTTTGCAGAACAGTTTAAAGACCCCTGCTCTGCCAGCTGGCTGGTGGCATGTATCGCATGGCTGTGCTTCCTTTTAAATATAATGCATCTGGTCCTTTGTTATTTTGTCCCTCCAACTTGTGTCTGTGTTTTTCATAGGACATCAGAGTTATTTACTGATTTGGATGCAGAGTTATCACTGTTATTTCCATAAAAGATCAGTGTTAATATACATTGTTTCAGAGCAAGTACTTTGCCTATGTAAACACACAATACTATTTGTTAAATTGAATTAATGTTACAGGTGGTGTTCTCTTGATGAAAGTATTAACCTAGAATTTGAGTTTTGTTTTGTTTTATATGTATATATTTTTTGAGACAGAGTCTTGCTCTGTAGTTCAGACTGGCCTTGAACTCACCAAGTAGCCCAGGCTGGCCTTGAATTCCTGACAATCCTCCTGCCTCAGCCTCCCGAGTGCTGGGATTACAAGTGTGCACCACCACACCCAGCTAACCTAGACTTGATTTGTAAGCCATCATTGTTACTTAAGAAGTATCTGAGTATAAGCTCATGATTCCTTTCAAATTATGATTTCAGAACTTGCTGTTTGGGAAAAGTTATCATGAGTCTAGCCTTTAAAAAAGTAAATGGAGTAAATTAATTTAGTAAAATATTTTTTATTTTTTAGTCACAAATTGATATCTAATAAAGGATAGTATTTATCACCAAAATCAGTTATTAGGCTAGAGAAGATTAAATGAAGAAATTTCATCACTCTCCGTCCATCTCATAATTACAAGTAAAAATGCCAGAAGGGAAGTGGGAGACTCAGTATTTTATGTGACAGCCATTTTTGTACCTTCGAATATCTTTTCAGCAAGACTGACATAGATTAAACATGGTGAGAAAGTTGACATCTACTGAACAGTGAAACGCTCTTCAGTGCAGTTTAGAAACTCAGCAGCCTCGTGTGTTCACTCTGGGCAGAGTCTGGCTGGCCACGGCTTTGCTTCGTGGCCTGGAACGAAGCCGCCTTGCGTTCTAAACACTAAAAGGCAGCGGTGTCCCCACAGCGCGGACTCGCCCCTGCTGTGGATCCGCATCGACCCCGACATGGCGGTGCTGCGGAAGGTGGAGTTCGAGCAGGCCGACTTCATGTGGCAGTACCAGCTGCGCTACGAGCGCGATGTGGTGGCGCAGCAGGAGTCCATCCTGGCGCTGGAGAAGTTCCCCACGCCCGCGTCGCGCCTGGCGCTCACCGACATCCTGGAGCAGGAGCAGTGCTTCTACCGCGTGCGGATGGCCGCCTGCTTCTGCCTGGCCAAGGTGAGGCGGGCGCGGGGGTTGGAGGAGGAGGAGGATTCGGAGTGTTTCTTGCTTTTTTTTTTGGTTTTTTGAGACAAGGTCTTGCTGTGTAGTTCAGGCTGGAACTCATTATGTTGCCCAGGCTGGCCTCAAACTTGTGGCGATCCTCCTGCTTCAGCTCCCGAGTGCTGGGATTACAGGTGTACCCACCACACCTGGCTGTGTCTTTCTTTAAAAGCCTCTGAAACTCATTTAAAATTCACCAGTCTTTAAATTAACTTAGTAGTTTTTTTAGCGAAAGCTTTTACTAAATGTTTTTAACAGACTGACTTAAAAGAAATTTTTCACCTCAAAAGTGACATTTGCAAAAATTTTTGTCCAACTGTAAAAAATCAGACTTGTAAAATCAAATAGAATTTTCACTGTTTTATTCGATTGCCAACTATGTATTTTTTTTAAAAGATTATATTTGCTAAGAAAGTCCTTGGTTTCAGTGATTTTTTTTTTTTTAAAACATAGTACATGAAATCACTTCAGTGTAATTAGCCCATAGGGCAATTACTTCACATTGATTTGGGTTCAGGAATCAGTATTTGTGATAAGTAATTTAGAGTAATTGGCTCTGTAATTCTAATTCTAGAAAAGGTACTTTATTGAGGAAGCTCAGTATCTTTCTTTAGATGCAAAAAAATCTGATGATGGAATGAATGAAAACCAGAATAACAGACAGAAATTTGGCCAGAAATACTAGTTACCAGGATTAACATAGAATCTCGATAATCGGCTCATTCCCGTTTCTAACAGCGGTATCCATTTGTCTTACCTTATAGCAGATTATAATGGTTTAGGTCAGTTGGTTAGCCTAGTTTTGGTTTCTTGAGACAGAATCTTGCTATGTAGCCCAAGCTGGCCTCAAACTCTTGGTGATCCTCCTGCCTCAGCCTCCCGATTATAGGCAGGCACCACAACTGGCTAGATTTTGATGATAATGAGCAGTTGAATTCCAGTATTCTAAGATATTAGAGGGAAAATACGATTATTTTGTAAGGGATGTAATTTCATTGCTCCTTGTAAAGATTTTTGTGATTCCTGTGTGCTAAAGTCTTAGCAGAGACGTCACATTGTATGTTATTTATAAACTTAAAAAAGAAATTTTTTTTTGTACCGGGAACCAAACTCAGGACCTTGTGCTGGCCAGATAGGCACTGTGCTACTGAGCTACATCCCCGGCCCTTCGTTGTATATTCTTTAAACAATTTTTTTTTCACATACCATAAAAATAGTGATCTCAAGATCTGATTTTTTTCTTCCGTAGAATGTATTCTTACAGACACAAATAGTATACTGTATTGGCTTGATTTTCCCTTAGACTGAAACAACTTATTTAAAATTAATAGTGATGTTTCCATGAATAAATTAAAAATTTTACAGTTATATCTAAATGGATAAGACAGACTTATTCAGAGCAGCATCTTTTTGAAAACATTTTTTTCTTAAAACATGAAAGAATGCTGTAGTTGAGAAATTGTGGGAAGTAACTGTAAGCACACCGGGAGTTGTTCTGGAGAGTGAGTTTGTTATTTGCTCGGAATCGGCACTGAGAGCCAATTTGTGTCGGTTCCCCAAGTTGTGCTGGGGGCCTGTAGGAGTGGGCGGCTTTCCTTACTCCGCCCCCTGTGCTGGTGTGGGAAACCCCTCATCTCTGATGACTTACAGATTGCAAATTCCATGGTGAGCACGTGGACGGGACCCCCGGCCATGAAGTCGCTCTTCACCAGGATGTTCTGCTGTAAGACCTGCCCGAACATCGTGAGAACAAACAACTTTTTGAGTTTTCAGAGTTATTTTCTACAGAAGGTACAGTGTACTCTCGAATTAGGTTTTTCCGTTTAACTTAATTTTACTTCTGCTTGCCCCTTAGGACTTTTGTGTGACAAATGTGCCAGTGTTGATTAACTTGGAGACTGTTGAAGTAGTGGGTGCCTTTCTTACACAGACGTCTGCCCGCTGGGCCTGGGCCTGCGGGGACTGCTGTCCCGTTGCTCGCCCTGGTGGTGTCGGAGGCTGGGCTGTGGGGCTGATGCAGACCAAGAGCTTTCTATGAGCTCGGTTTTAGAAATGCTGTGTGGAATGGTGCGGATCTGTTTAGGAGAGGGCCTGGCAGTGGTCAGGTGGCTCTTGAACCCCGTCAGGCGCAGGCAGGCGTCGTTGAGGTGAACGAGACAGACAGACTGGAACGAGGGAGTGAAGCTGAAGTGGAGGAAACCAGTGAAGCCTGTTCTTCCATGCTTCCAGTTGAAGAATGGAGAAGGAGATGCTGAGGATGGCGCAGACTGGAAAAAAGGACATGTTGGGCTTGTGTTGTTTCCTGTGGAGGAAAGAGAAGCGGGCAGCGGAGAGGAGAGCTGCAGTTGCTGGGGTTGCGGGGGAGCAAACGGGAGGAGCCAGGCAGGCCGAGCTGTGGCGGCGCAGGTGGGAGGGGCCAGCAGGTGGGAGGGGCCAGGTCCGAAAGCAGTGAGAAGATGCGGCAGAGGGCGCCAGGCACGGAGCCCTGCGTGTGCGGGAGAGCCTGGAGACGCCGAGGGGCAGGGGCACGTGCGGGTGCGGGCGTGAACCCGGGAAGGCGGACGGCGACAGAGGAGGGGGACACGGAGGTGCGGCCTCGGAAGCCCAGGGCTCCCTGTTACGTTCAGATCTGCGAGCAGGACTTGAACTTGCCGCCCAGTTCGCGCGCTGATGTCTGTGTCTACCTCGTGTGCCCCCTCTTTATGTGCTGTGCTCCATGTCCCTCAGATCAGTGTTTCAGATTTGCACTGTGCGCAGTTGTGGAGAGGTCATAAAATTAACTTAAGATTCGCGAGTTTTAATTTTTGGGGGGTACCAGGGATCGAACTTGGGACCTTGCTCTTGCGAGACAGGCGGCAGTGCCGGACCACTGAGCTATATCCCCGGCCCCAGTGGGGAGTTTTGATTTAAATGAGAGAATGCATCAGGTGTGATGAGCGCCGGTCCTGGAATACGGCCTGTTTTACCTGGCTTCCGAAGAGAGAGTGCACGCTTAGGAGCGTGCGCGTGGTGTGTGGCGTTATAAAATGTGAGCTGCGTCAGAAACCTGGAAAGCGGGCGTTTGAGACCGCTTCACCGCTCACGTGATACTTGTAGTGGGCAGGACAGAGATGGAGCCCAAGTGACACCCGGTCACGGGGGAGGAGCAGCGCAGGCTAGGCACTGTGCTTCGGTGGACAAGAGCCCGTCGACGGTCAGTGGGTCCCACGGCGCGGCTTCCATCCCTCCTCTCGGACCTTCCCGCAGGGCCGCGTTGTGAGGACGCAGCTGTCTAGTCTGTGCTTCTGCCTGTTGTTCAGTCAGCCTTGCTCCCCTCGTAGGCTTTATCGCCGTGTCTGTGAACGTTTGGAAGGACAAAGGTGGGTTGCAGTTGGAATCGCTTGCCCTTCGCTCGTAGCTCTTAGTCCGGGGCTCTGTGCTACTACAGAAGGAGCACGGCTCGTGCGCGGCTCATGGACTCTGCTGCGTGTCCTCAAGCCCCGAGTACGCAGCTGTGAGGAAGCACAGCCCTGCCCCGGCGGCAGCTGGCTAGAGACGTTGGGGAGACAGTGGAGCTAGGAGTTGCGTCATCTCTTCCTGCTAACACCGTGCCTTTCCTGTCGGGTCCCCGAGAAGGGAGTGAGGTGACTTACGTGACATACACTTTGCTCCAGCACATGAGGCCCGAGGCGCGTGGCTCCAGAACACCCCAGTTGTTTAGCTTTTCCCAGGACTCCCCACCCCGGGCTCTGGTCAGAGGCTTTGAGATAGACGCCGGGGAGCAGGCAGAGATGGGAGACCCTCCCGCAGACACCTGCACCACCAGACAAGGGCTTCTCTGTATGTGGCTCGAGAATTGCAGGGACGGGGATTTAGCTCAGTGGTGCCACCGCCTGCCTCGCAAACGCAAGGTCCTGAGTTCAATCCCTGGTACCAGAAAAAAGAATTCCAGTGGGACAGTTGAGTTATGTGCCTTTAAAAATCTTACTCTTTTTTCCTTGTAGACGATGCCCGTTGCAATGGCTTTATTAAGAGACGTTCATAACCTTTGTCCCAAAGAAGTCCTAACATTTGTTTTAGACTTGATCAAGTACAATGACAACAGGAAAAACAAGGTAAAGTACTCTTTTAATGAATAGCATAAAACTACCGAGGGGTACTTTGTTTTTAAAGTAGTGTTCTGGGGGTTGGGCGTGTACCTAGCATGTGCAAGGCCCTGGTTTACTCCCCAGTACCTCCCCTGCCCTTGCCAAAAAGGAAGAAAGAAGAAAAGAATGACTTCGTCTATACAGCCATCGTTGAGCCTCTGATACTAAGAACTTGCAGAGTTGGACCAGGGATTTAGCTCAGTGGTTCTGCTGGCTGCCTCGCAAGCGCAAGGACCCGAGTTCAATCCCTGGTACCAAAAAAAAAACCAAAAAAAAAAACTTGCAGAGTTAGAGGCGGACAGACGTGATTTCTGAGAACAGCCGGTGGGTGACAGGAAGGCGAATTGGCTTGAACTGTTCCTCCGGCTCTCCAAGTAGAGGGCTAGCAGGCGTCAGATTGAAGGAGCAGCTAGAGCCTTCTTCGCAGAAGTCTGCAGCGTGGTTCTATGACCTTGCTTTCTTTTATGAAATAATACTTTTTTATGAGCATTTCCTGCATGTTCATTGGTAGATTTGACTTTTTAAAACCATTGTACTTTTATTCATTTATTTAGCAAATAGGTATCAGATACTTCAGAAGTGATTTCATTCTACTTGCTATTAGTCTAACAGCAAATGACTTTGAGAATAATGCTGCACTAGGCAGTGCATGCTGTTAACAGAAGGGAGAGGTAGTTGATGTCTCCAGGAACGTTTTGTATGAGTGACACATCATTGAGCAGCTGCTGGCAGCCTATGGTGGGTCCTCAAGGGCTGCGCGACTAACTGCTGCATGGAGGGCTGTGGCCTCCCAGCACCCCGAGCAGCAGCACACCTCCGTGGGAGTCGGGCCCTCGGGAGCTCTCCTTGGAGAGGTCGGCAGCCGCAGCTGAGCCCGACACCTTTCGCCCTTCACTCTTAACAGTGAAGTAGCTTGGGCTTCAGCGTCCCTGCAAGCAGCCCGCTGCCCGCTGCTCCGTGTGTTCTGTGCGCTGTGACTGCTCTCAGGGCTGCCCTGGCCACGGGCTCTCACCAAGCCGGGTGGGTTAGGGTGCAGGGTTCCTTCCTCTCGGGCCGGCCTTTCTCAGTGAGCAGCCAGCATGCTCAGGCGGACACATTTCAGGAGGCCGGGGGTTATTTTCCTGTCATTATTGTTTTGCACAAGTGACTCATATTTTCATAATTTTAACGCTGGATTGGAATAAAGCACAGGATGAAATTTATAATTTCATCTAGTATTTTATTTCAGTCAATACTTAGCTGGCTCGCTACGTCATTCCCAGGAATTCTCATAATGGACTATGTAACTGGCTGTATTTCTCATTATTTTCCTTCAGGTTTTTTGTTTTTTGGTTTTTTTGGCACAGTACTGGGGTTCAAACCCAGGGCCTTTGCTTCCCTAGCCCTTTATATTTTTTGTTCTTCTATTTTGAGATAGGGTCTCACTAAGTCGTCCAGACTGTGGTTGAACTCGGGGCCCTCCTGCCTCAGCCACACACCGTGCTGGGATCACAGGCGTGTGCAGCCACAGTGGGCTTTCTTCAAAGATCTTAGTTTTAGAGCTGCATTAAAGTTTTTCAACCTGTGGCCTGCTCCAAGAAGTCCTCAGTTACACCCGTAAAAGGGAATTACTGCCATTTGAAAGATTACTGTCTGGTGCTTTGGAGATTTGACTTCCAGATTGTTCTTTATTTAGTGAAGTACTTTTCCCTTGTTAAGCCTTATTACAGGTTTGTGTGTGCAGATGTGCGCGCCTGTATGTATGATATGTTAAAATAGCTGTGGGAATCTCCCTAAAATTGAGATGCTTTATGAGCTTTTTATTCGTGTGACACTGGAGTCCCTTTCTGTTACCGTCCTGGTCAGAAATTTCCGTGGACATGGTAACTGAAGAGCTGGGCGAGCCGTGCTGTGCAGCCATCTGTTGCGAGCAGGACTTCATGTGAGACTATGGGGAGATGCGTCCTGTCTTCCTGAAGATACGTGACAGTGGGCACTTAGGACCAGTCTCACTAGTTTGGTCAGCGTACTATTTTGTTTGTCAAGAACTCTTTTCCTTGTATATATTCTGTGTGTCCTGATGAATACAAGACCAGAAAATAGCACACACCTGTTACCTGTCTTTCTTTAAACCAAACCCCTAAAGTTAATTTATTAGATGGAAATTAGTACAAGGCCTTTTTTTAGTAAAACATTTATTGGTACATTTTAGGTATACATAATGATAACTTTCATCATAGGGAATTTGTACCAGTACATGATATGTTGTGCTTCTTCTCCCCTCCCCACCATGTACAAAAGCCTTGTTTCCAATTTTTTCCTTCAGTTTTCTTTTATTCCTTGTCCCTTCTTTCCCCCTCCCCCCTCCTTTGTTCCCATTTTCATTTGAACATTTTCTTCCCATTTCTCAATGTCTTTTATACATTTTAGTCCTAGTTCCACTTTTGTTTTCTCACACCAGAGAAACAATATGGAATTTAAACGTGTGTTCAATATATTGCACTCAGGAATATAGTCTCAAGGTGCATCCATTTAGCTATAAATGTCTCAAGCTCATCCTTTATGGCAGAGTAGTACTCCATTATATGAAAAAACCACCTCCTCTTTGTCCATTTGTTGGGTGATGGGTCTTTGGGCTGTTTCCAAGATTTAGCTATTACAAACTGTGCTGCTAGAACCATGGGTGTGCATATATCACTGTGGTATGATGCTTTTAATTCTTCTAGAACGATACTAAGAAAGGGAATAGCTGGATCAAATGGATCCTCTAGTTTTAGTTTTTTGCGGTATCTCCATGCTGATTTCCACAGTGGTTGCACCAGTCTGCACTCCCACCAACAGTGGAGCAGGGTTCCTTTTTCCCCACACCCCCTCCAGCGTTTGTTATTGGTTGATTTCTTGATAACAGCCATTGTTTCTGGAATAAGATGGAATCTTAGCGTTTTAATTTGCATTTCGTGAATGACTGGTGATGTTGAACTTTTTTTTATGTATTTGCTGTTTCTACTCCTTCATCATTTCAGATGCCCATTTTTGAATTGGGGGGAGTCTGGGGTTTTTTGTTTTTTTTTTTTCGGTTCTTTATATATTCTAGATAGTAGTCCTTTGTCTGAGGAACAGCTGGTAAAATTTTTTCCCACACTGTGGGTTTTCTCTTCACTCGGTTGGTGGTTTCTCTTGCTGTGCAAAGGCTTTTTAATATGATGAGGTCTCAGTTGTTGATTCCATAAAGTTTTATTGGAGCACAGCCATGCACACTTGTTTGTGCTTTCATTCTACAGTGACTGAGTTGAGCAGTGATGACTGATGTGTGTGTCCCTCCAAACCAGTCTGTCCCTTTACAGAAAACCTTGCGAGCTCCCGAAGGAGGAGCCCCCCATACTCCAGTGTCAAAGATCTCAGTTGTTGATTCTTTGTGATAGTTCCTGTACAACTGAAGGTTTGTTCATAAAGTCCTTGCCTACTCTAATGTCTAAATCCCCAGCATGAGCTTCTTGATGTGCTGCATTCTGTTTGCCAGTATCTTCTTGAGGATTGGTTTTTTCCTTGAGGCTTTTTACATCTGTGTCCATTAGGTTGGGTCCTTCTCTGACTTTGGTATCAGGGTGAAGTTTGCTTCCAAGACTGAATTTGGGAGTATTGCTTCCCTTTCAGTTTCATTAAAGAGTTTGAGAAATAGTGACATTAGGTCTTCTCATTGACTGATACTGGTTTATTTAGAATTTTTATATCTTCTTGATTCAGTTTGGGTAATTCATATGTATCTAGGAATCTGTCCATTTCTTCTGTGTTTTCCATCTTATTAGAATACAGGTTCTGGATGTAGGTATTGATGATCTTATGGATTTCTGCAGGATCTGTTGTGATTTTACCCTTTTCATTCCTAATTGCATGGATTTGAGTCTTTTCTTTACTTTTTTTGATAAAGTTGGCTAAGGGCTTTTCAATTTTATTTAATCTTTCAAAGAACCAACTCTTTGATTCATTGATTCTTTGTACTGTTTTCTTAGTCTTCATTGCATTAATTTCTGCTCTGATCTTCATAATTTCCTCCCTCATTTGAGCTTCGGGCTTGACTTGTTCTTTTTCTAGAAGCTTGAGGTTTAACATTAGGTTGTTTATTTGAGCCTTCTCTGTTTTCCTGATATGGATATTCACTATTATAAATTTCCCTCCTAGGACTGCTTTCATTGTGTCCCGTAAGTTGCAGTAAGTTGTATTGGCATCATCGTTTAATTGTAGAAACTATCTAATTTCTTCTTTAATTTCCTCTGTGACCCATTGGTTGTTCAGGAGGGTGTTGTTTAATTTCCGTGTGTTTTTGAAGTTCTTATGGTTTCTTTTGCCATTAATTGTCAATTTTATTGCATTATAGTCTGTCTGATAATATGCATGGGATAATTTTAATTCTTTTGCATTTACTTAAGCATGTTCTATGAGCTAGTATGTGGTCTACTTTGGAGAATGTCCTGTGTGCTGCTGAGAAGAATGTGTATTGTAATGTTGTAGGCTGGAATATTCTGTAGACATTTACTAAGTCTTATTTGTTCAAAAGCTTGGTTTGATTCTGATATCTTATTGTTGATTTTTTTGTCTAGTTGATCTCTATTTCTTACAGTGGGGTATTGAATTCCCCCATTATAGTTGTAGTAGTGCTTATTTGATTTTTTGTGTCCATTAATATTTGTTTTATATAGTTGAGTGCACTGGTATTTGGTGCATATATGTTTATGTTTGTTATCTCTTCCTCTTAGATTGTTCCCTTTACAAGGATATAGTGACCTTCTTTGTCTCTCTTAGTCATGGTTTGAAGTCCACTTTGTTTGCAAATAAAATAGCTACCCCTGCTTTTTCTCCATGTTCCTGTCACATGGAATATTGTTTTCCATCCTTTGACTTTTAGTCTGTGAATTTCTTTTTGAATTAAAAGTGTTTCTTGTATGGAGCATCTTGTTGGGTCTTGCTTCTTGATCCATTCTGTCAGTCTGTTTCTTTTGATTGGGGAATTGAGACCGTTAACATTGATGATTATAATTGATACATATGGACTCATCCCTGTTATGTTATTTTCCTGGTGTTGGCTCCCTTCTTTCCTCCTCGGTTTAATTTCTTGCCTTGCCTGGTAAAGTCATTCTGTTGAGGGTTTATGGAAGTTGTAATCCTTATTGTCTCTTTCTAGAATATCCTTCAGAACATTTTGGAGTGCTGGTTTGGTGTTCATGAATTTCCTTCGGTGTTCTTTGTCATGGAAGTATCTTATTTCTCCAATTTTGATATAAAAGTTTTTAATAAAAAGTCAGTCTACATTAAATCAGGAAACCAATAAATCTGAATTATACAAGCTTTCTATATACTTAGAAAAACAAGAACACACTGTTTATATTAAAACTTTTAATTCAAAATAGAGTCCAATTTAAAGAAAATGTCAACATGCCCAGTTGATTAGATAGGGTTTTATCACTTAAATAATTCACCTGAAATATGGGAAATGTATAATAGAGAAAAGTAAACCTCAAGGTTGCTTTGCAAATCATCTAGTTAATGTGCATCAAGAATCAAATCTTAGCTTCCAAAGGGCAGACAGTCTTTCACTGCTTTTAGATAGGCACTTAAAAAATGCTGTTGATGAGGAGAAATCCCTAAAGATGTGAATCATTGTTAACTTCAAGGAAGAATTAGACTAAACAAACTTCCCACAGTGTCCCTCCCACTGCCAAGAAATCATACCCATTTCCAAGTTCTTTCTGTTAACAGTGAGGGAAATGAAACTAAAATGCCCCATTCTTATGCAATTAAAAAGTAAACTTGGATAATTCAGCTCCTGTACACTAATCTCAAGCACTCTCAGTCCACCTGAATTAATGATATTTTCTGTACCGGAATAGCTATTGCACTTGAACCGAGAGTGCTGCAATTTCTTCGTATCTTACCTATTCATTATCACACTAACAAAGCAGTCCTCTTTTAAAACAGAAAGTAAATTTACATTAGTCATTTTGAATGTGTCCATAGCCAGGGACCTCTGCTAATTAAAATCCCTTTAAACGGGATGAGCTGGAGCTAGAAAATCTCATAAATCCCAGCAGGTGTTAAAGATTTTGTCTTTTTTAAATAAAAGGTAGTTAAGGTAGTCAAATTGAGATAACCCCAGAGTTTTCCTAGCTCCTTCTAAATACACAGCCATATGATCCAGACTAGGAAAATTCTCCCATCAATTTTAAAAGGTAAATAGTTTTGCAGGGTACATCAATCTGGGCTGGAGGTTGTTTTCCTTTAGGGCTTGAAATACTTCACTCCAAGCTGTCCTCAACTTGAGAGTTTGTGTTAAGAAGTCTGCTGAGATTCTGATGGGCTTTCCTTTATAGGTGATTTGTTTCTTTTACAAGGCAAGTACCGGAACCACTGAGCTAAATCCCCGGCCCTCTAACAGGTTTTAATCTGCTGTTCTTGTGTGGAATTTCTGGAATCTTGATTATTATATGCTGTGGTGTAGCTCTTTTTTTGATCACAGCTAATTGGAATTCTATATGCCTCACTTCTCTGTATGTCAAAATCTTTTTCCTTGCTTGGGAAGTTTTCTGCCATTACTTTTGTGAATAACAGGTTTTTTTGTTTTTGTCATTTGTGCTATCTCCTGCTTTTTCATTGACTCTGATCAATTTTATGTTATTCTTCTTTGCATCATCTACCAGCTGCTAGATTGATTTCTTGTGATCCCTTGCTATTTTTAAGAGATCTTTCTTGGGCCTGGGATTTAGCTCAGTGGTGCCACCGTCTGACTTGAAGCACAAGGTCCTGAGCTTGATCCCCAGTACCAAAAAAAGAAAAGAAATCTTTCTTTTCACGATTGCTACCTGCAATTCTGTCTTCTATATCGGCTGTTCTATCCTCACATTGGCTCATTCTGCTGCTTATACTTTCAGTGGAGTTTTTAATCTCTTGGATATCTGTTTGAATCTGTTTCATGGTTTCCATTTCTTTCCTATGCTGGGTGTTCATGGTTTCCATCATTTTCCTGAGCTCTTTTTTTTTTTAAATCTATATCTTCTCTAGAGTCACTATGTCTTTTATTCTGGTCACCATCTCTGCAGTCATCTGAGAAATTATTTCTGCATTGGTTTTTTTCTAGAGCCTTATTCATCTGCTTTGTTACTTCCGCTGTTACCACTTCAGACTCCAGGTGGGTGGTTTTCAGATTGTTCCACCTCATTGCCCCTTGGGTTTGCCTTTGGTAAACTGAGAGTCTGGGGCAGTTGCCTCTTGTTTAGGTGTCTTCTCATTTTCTTTCTTTCTTTTTTTTTTTTAAGTTTAATTCCTGGGTTGATGCTTATAAATTGCTTATGGCAAGTATCTGTACTGCCAGTATTCTGAACCCTTAGGAAATGACTACTTCTCAGAGGTGTCTTCCAGGTGTAGCTGGCTTTTGGGTTTTCAGCCTGTTTCAAGATCCTGCCTCTTCAGTTTATTGGGGATGAAAAGTTTCTGCCTACTTGGCTGAGCCACCAGTTCTTTGGCCCTGGCCTGTAGTTTTTTTTTTTAAGACTCTTAGGCACACTCAGTCTTGGCCTACCAGGAAGAACAACAGATCAGCACAATTATGTCACCTTGGCTAAAGTAGTACAGTCAGCAATAACAATAGCATCAAATACAGCCTAGAAAATGACAAACTGTGCTAACTATTAATTTGCCACCTTTAACCTCTGAACTGGATTTGTGGTTATTATACAAAATCTAAAACTAACCAGAAAATTGTACACAATAAATAAACCCTTAATATGGTGATTCTACCATTAGGGGAGAAGATTTAAGAGGGGAGGTGGGGGGATAGAGAGATAGAAGAGAAAGAGATTAGAAGCAAGGCTGGAGGACCCAGGAAGATCATACAAACTGGAAATTTGGGAAACCGGTGGTTAAGCAGACAGGTGGGAAAGAGAAAGGAAAAAACAAAATCAAGAATAGAACAGAACAACAACAACAAAACCAGAAACCATGTTCAAACAGTCAAGGAAAAAAAAATCAAGAACAAGAACCAGAAAAGGGGAAAAAAGAAAAGACAGAAGACAAAAGAAAAATAAAAGCCCAATCCAAGGCATGTCTCTGCTGTCACTGGTAGACACGGTGGGTAGACAGAGTCCTGAGCTGACTGCGGTAACCCAGCAAGCCAGCCGTAGCTCTGTGGCAGGGAGTGGATAATCCCAGCTGGCCTGCAGCTTTAGTTCCACTGAACTTCAGGCTGGTTTCTGGCCATGAGGCTGGGACCAGGTGTCGTGAGCCTGCAATAGTTCATGTGGCTCCTGCTGGCTTGAACTTGGCTCCCAGGTGACTTGAACTCTGCTCCCTAACCTCCTGCTGACTTGAACTCGGCACCCGCACCGAGACACTGGGAGCCACTGGATGGAGTCGCCCATAGCTGCTCTGAGTTCTGAGCTCAGTTGTCCTCTCTCCAAGATGGTTACCAGCCAGTCACCCTCTCTTGCCCCAGCCACTGCAGTCTGCTGCATCCACTGCTCCGTTCCACTGGTGCCTCTCTCCGTGGAGGCCTCTGGGGTCGCCAGTTGTCACTGTGTCTTGCAGGTTGGAGCCGCCATTCCCACGCCATGAGTCTGGGCTCTGGGAGAGAGCACTGCTTGCTACCTCCCTTGTCTTTGGTGAGGTCTCTCTCTTCACTCTCCCCGTGGACTTCAGTTCTCACTTCAGATCCTTCCTGGGTCCCGGGGACCCACTTCCCCCTTCTCTTCGAGCTGCTATATTCCTGTGTCAGGACACTGACTCTCAGAGAGGCTCTTTCTCTGCTGCTCACCACTCTGCCATCTTCCCGGATGTCTCCTGATACAAGGCTTTGACAGTATTAAGGAATATGCACCATCTCTTCAGGTCCTTACTCTGTAGGAGAGACACACAGGGGACCGACGTGTTAGGCAGGAGAGTGTGTAGGCACAGCTGCTGTCTGGGCTCTGAGGAGGTCCGTGGATGGTGAACCCATGCCGAGGCTGAGGAAGCCAGAGAGGGTTTCTGGGAGGAAGGCAGAGTCTAGAGGAGCTGTAAACCCGGGCTGACAGAATAGAAGAGGAGGGTGCTGGTAAAACCAGAGAGGCAGGCTGAGGCAGGAGGATACAGTCTAAGGAATCTCAGGGGAGATAGGAAGGACTTACAATGGAGGGAAAGGACTGGGAAAATACCTGTGGCTTTCAAAGAATAAGGAACTGATTCAGAATTTAACAAGTTTGGGGAAGTATATCAACTTTCACCTTGGATTTGTCTCATCCACACCCCAGCCCTTAAGCTTTCTCCTGTTTCGCTATGTAAGTGGATGTGTTAGGAGCACAGCGCTATTTCAGGGAAGAGTAATTCACTTGCTGTGTAATTGTGCTGCTTCATTTTGCAGCTGAATTGTGCTGCTTTTCTTCCTGCCTCTTGATGGACTTGTTTTCCAGTGCTGGGATCCTGGCCAGGGCCTCATGTCGGCGGGCAGCCTGCTACCCCTGAGCCACACCCCAACCTTCCTCTCTTTTATCTCCGCGAACTGACAGTGAGTTGATTTTGTACTTCTGGGCATTGAACCTGGGGCCTCCTGCATACGAGGCAAGTGCTGTGCTACTGACCTACATCCCCAACCCTTCTTTTTTCTTTCTTTTTTTGGTACTGCGGATCGAACTCAGGACCTTGTGCTTGCGAGGCAGGTGGCAGAACCACTGAGCTAAATCCCCAGCCCTCCAACCCTTCTTTTTTTTATTGTGAGGCAGGGTCTCGTCGGCTTGTCCAGGGCCTTGCTGAGCTGCAACCCTCCTGCCTCAGCATCACGAGGAGCAGTTACAAGAGTGCACCACTGTGCCTGGCTTAGTTTTTTCTTCTCAAAAATAATGTTGTGCTGTTGGAAGAAATATCACTGGCTATTACTCAGACAATATTAATGATAATTTTTAGAATATTTTTATCCTTTACTGAAGTAATCTGTTCCCTGTATTTTCTATTTCCAAGTTGCTTTTTTCTTTCTGAGTTCTTTTCTTTCCTTTTATATCGATGCTTTCTTCAAATACCTGGTGACCCTTGGTTGTATGTCTATGTATTAAACTAGAGCGATAATAGCTGACTGGGAGATAGGCAGTAGAACTATGGACTCTGGTGTCTTCGTAGAAGACCTGGCTAAGTTCCTACATTCGGTAAATAGTTACTCAGGCTCTTGTGTCACTGCTTCATACGTCCCTTTCATTCAGTTCTTACACTTGTGACTGCAAAGGACAGAGTTGAATATTTACAAGAGAATTAGCTTATGTTTTAGATAAGGTTGTTGTTCTTAAAAAAGTTAAGTTCTCTCTTAACTTTTCATCAGAAGACTTCATTTTATCTTCTTTTGATTATTCTTTGCTTTAGTTTTCAGATAACTATTACCGTGCAGAAATGATCGATGCCCTGGCCAACTCCGTTACCCCGGCTGTCAGTGTGAATAATGAAGTCAGAACTCTGGATAACTTAAATCCCGATGTGCGACTCATTTTGGAAGAAATCACAAGGTTTCTGAACATGGAGAAACTTCTCCCAAGCTACAGACATACCATCACCGTCAGGTATCCGTAAATTCTTTGATTTTCTTCAAGTGTATATATTTTTATAACTCTAAAATACACTTATTCTCATTTGATAAAATGGAAATATATTCAGTTTATGTCTTAAGTGCTTTCTCCTGTCATTAGAAATTCTTGATAAAACGTTATTTTTGATGTCTGCCTCATTTTTTTTTTTTTTTGTACCGGGGATTGAACTTGGGACCTTGCGCTTGCAAGGCAGGAGGCAGAACCACTGAGCTAAATCCCCGGCCCTGTGTCTGCCTCATTTTTATTTCAATCAGTATGTGATAAAATCACTGTCCTCAGCCTTCTTATCAGACTAGCTTCTTTGTATATGGCTATAAAAAAAATTCGGCTCACTTTAAGTTTGCTAAAAGTTGGTTACTGATTAAAACATTATGAACAAATTTGACTTTCCATTTATATACTGAATAAACTATATTAAAAATTTTTGCAAAAATATAGTATGTATTTGTGTACATCTGTGACAGTACATGGAGCTCAGAGCTCCATGAAGCCTGAAGCTCTGGAGTTTCCAGTCAGGTTTTGAAATTTATGTTTCCAAACATATTTTTGATATTGATTATGAAATGTTACCATCATTGTAAAATTAAATATTACAGAATTGAGTATGGGGTTATTTTTAAATTTCCTGTGACAAATGAATCTCTAGTACCTGGAAGCATCCTCAAGGAAAAAAGTTAACCTATATTTCTTCTGAGCTAGTTGCCTGAGAGCCATCCGGGTCCTGCAGAAGAATGGGCATGTGCCGAGTGACCCTGCCCTCTTTAAGTCGTATGCGGAATATGGCCACTTCGTGGACATCAGGATAGCAGCTTTGGAAGCGGTGGTTGATTATACCAAAGGTAACACTTTAGAGGGAGATGCTCGTGTCTTGTAGAAAGCAATAGTTTTTAAAGCCAGCCTTAGTTTTGGGGTTTCATAGTATGCACAACACAGATATTTTAATTTTTAATTCTCAATTCACCGATTTAGAAAAGATTTATGATAAATGTTGAATTAATGTAAGAATTGATAAATGAGAGAAAAGACAGTTCACACATCTCGTTAGCCTTTCTGAGAAGTCATGATCAGAAAATACCATGTGTGTTTGTTAGGCTGTGTCTCCCAAGGCCTCACCGGTTTGGAGGTGGGAGCTTTGTCAGAGGTGCCTGAATCTGGAGTGTGAGCTGGGATTAAGGGCGTGTGATTACTAAATGGTCTCCTGACTGGTTTGGTCCCACCCTAATCCCAGCAATCTGGTTAAAAGGGGCAGAAAGCCGCTGTTAAGGTTCCCTTGTTGCTTTTGCTGCTTTCTGCTGCCATGAACTGTTGCCCTCTGCCATGTGCCACCCTGCTTTGGAGCCAGCTGATTATGGACTGAAACCTCTACAAACTGTGAGCTAAATAAACCTTTCCTCCTTTACCTTTGGGTGTTGAGTATTTTCTCTCAGCAATGACAGAAAAGTAATAACAGTATTTAAATAAAAATTAATTACAACCAATAACAACAATTAATCCCCTTCTCAGTACCCTTCCCTTCGCTTTGAACACGCTTTTCCCATAATTCTTGGTCACTTGCCGAAATAGTTCTGCAGTCCACTTTCATGGTGTCTTATGAGATGTGATAAACGTGGTGTGTTGCTGCCGAGTGCCATCCAGTGGAAAGGCAGGCTCGTTAAAGCATGACAGTCGGTCCTCATCCACCGTACTCGCTGGATCTGGCACCTGCTGCTTCTGGCTCTTCCCCAGTCAGTGTGACCATTGTCTCAGTCATTTTCTTATTGCTGGATCAAAATACACAACACACAACTTGGAGGAGAGGTTCTTTCTCTTTTTTTTGGTACCGGGGATCAAACTCTGGACCTTGCACTTGCGAGGAAGGTGATAGAACCACTAATTCCCTGGCCCTAGAGAGGTTCTTTCATTTGGCTCCCTGTTTCAGTCAGTCCCTGCTTGGCTGGTTCCAGCACAGAAACCGGATGGCAGGAAAGGTAGGGGAAAGGCAGGGGAAAAGTGCACGACCCGTGCAGACAGGAAGCAGAGAGCAGGAGGAGGAGCCTGGGACCAGAACAGCCCAGGTTTCAACCCCCCCCCCAGGCTCCTCCTCCTAACCGGAAGTCAGCTGTAGCACCCCCGGCATCAGTCACCTTCCACACCTGAGAATCTGGGGGGACAATTGGGATCTAAACCCTATTGGCCATGAAAGGTAAGCATTTTGAATCAGGAAGCGAAGTGACCACAACAGCACAAACAAAGCCCCTCAGGAGAGAGGACACCAGAGCTGCTTTAGAAAGTGGCAAGAGTGATGATGGGATGAGTGTGTTTAAAAAGTGAGGAGTATTTTGAGGGGGATTCAGTGTCTTTTACTATAGTAAAGTTTTAAAATTTAAACATTCACTGTATTTTTTTATTGTACTCTGTTACTCTATGGATTTAATTTCATGCTCTTTTTAAAAGTGACAGATTTTTTTTTACCAGGTGTGGTGGTGTGTATCTGTCATCCTAGCACTCAGGAAGCTGAGGCAGGAGGATGACCAGGAGTTTGAGGGTAGCCTGGACTACATAGTGAGTTCAAGGCCAGCCTGGACTATATATACTATATATAGCAAGACCCTGTCTCAGAAAACCAAAAATAAATAAATACATAAAATGAAAGAAAGGAAGAAAGAAAAGGAGATTTTGGGGAAATTTCTACGAAAGATTCAATAAAACATCTTACACCCATGTAAAATTTTGTATCTATGGAAATGGAGCAAGAGACATAAACCAACTGGGGATTTAGCTCAGTGGTTCCGCCGCTTGCTTCAAAAGAGCAAGGTCCCGAGTTCAAACCCTGGTACCCAAAAAAGAAAAAGACATAAACCAGAACTTCAGTAGGAAAGTTATGTGAGGCTTTCTGAAGTTGGTGAAAAACATTCATGCAGGCCCCAAAATGAGCAAGACAAATACTACATATTAGAAACCCTCCCAGACTCAGATGACCAAGATGAAGAGCTGACAGCAAAAAGAAGGTGAAGAATGAAGCGTGAGGGAGAAAAGCAGCGATCCGTGAACTGTAGAGCGCTCTGAAAGGCGCTCAAGTAAACCGGCCCACGCTGGGTCCTGGCGGATTATAATTTCTCAGGACCAGCAAAGAGTGCGCGTGCTCGTTGGAGTATCCGCTCCAGGCCAGGTAGGAGACGGAATTGCCGCGCACGTGGCCTCTGAGCGCCTCATGAAGCCCTAAGACCACACAGCGCCTCTGAGTCTGGGGAATGCCCTCCCCTGAGGTTGTCCCAGTGTCACTGTGGAGAAGAAGTGTGCACCTGTGCAGCACCCTCACAAACAGAACTCCCGAGCGCGTCCGACCTGGGTGTGCACCGTGTGTGAACGAAGAATGCCTGAAAGGAAAGAGCTGGTGGTGACACCTGTGCCTGGAGCGGGAAAGCTGTGCTTGCGTACTTGTTGCGCTGGTTGTAAAACTGGATCCATATCTCAGAAGTCTTAAAAATAATGTACAAGTAAAAGAAGTATGTAAATGTAGTCTGCCCCTGAAGTTCAGATGGTAGCACTGAAACAAGAAGGGTAAGGAAGTGAAAGCAAGAGCAGCTTCTCTGAAGACAGGGAGGGTGGAGAGTTCTTCTGGAGCTACTGCCTCCTTTGAAGCTTTAAGTGGAGGGGTGGAGGCTTAAATATGGTAATTTTGGTCAATCCCAACACATATTTATAGTCTGATAGT
This sequence comes from Heterocephalus glaber, assembly GCF_000247695.1. The sequence goes on along the minus strand of NW_004624763.1, from coordinate 17,859,488 downwards.
AAAGAAAGGTGATGAGTTTTTGTGTGATACATAGGTTGGGTTCAGTTCAGGAAGAACTCATTTGTTCCTTCCTTGGTGGTTAAAATACAGTTTCATTTAAGAGAGAATGGTAGGGCCAGGGATTTAGCTCAGTGGTTCCATCCCAGGTACCAAACAAACAAAAAACAGATAATGGTAGAGATAGTGATCTGTTGAATAATGAATTCTTTGGCAAGAAAAAATCCTGTAATCCTGTAGCAGTCTACCTTTCTACTTTGCCATTTAACTAGTCTGTAATTTACAGGGTCTTGTTATGTAGCCCAGGGTGACCTGGAATTCACAGTGATCCTCCTGCCTCAGCCTCCCGTGTGCTAGGATTGCAGGTGTGCTAGACAAGTCTTGAGGTCCCCTAAATTTGCTAGCATTCCCAACCCACTTTTTCAAGATGGAAGAATGATATTCAGTGTCTCATAAATATGAAGATTTTGTGAATCAGTACTGCTTGTAGGAAATAAAGTACTAATATTAGGATTTCCAAAAAATGCTAATTAATAAGTATAATTTAATCAAATGGTGTCTAAATGTGAGCCAAGACTTCATTACTTGTTAAATTTAAAGTTTAAATATTGGTGTTCAATTAGAAATTTGAAGAAATGAAAAATATTGGCAGTAAAATTTTGTAAATAAAGCTTTTCAAATTATAAAAGCAAAATCATTGAAAAGGTAAATGGAAATAGCTAGTGAATCATTTTTTTCCCTTAAATTCTTTTATTGGTACATTTTAGGTATACAGTATGTTTCCATTTATCATTGGGTGCTTGTACCTGTACACGATGTATCTTGGTTCTTATTTTTTCCCTGTTACCTGTGCACCCTTCACCCCCCTACCCTTCCCTATTTACATAGACTTTGTTTCCATTTCTTTCTTTTCTCATAATTTTTCCTTTCCCTTCTTTCCTTTCCCCTTTCTCTACCTCTTTGGACCTTGTTTTCCTATTTCAAATTATCAGTTATTTGTTTTAATCCTTATTTACCATTTCAGTTTCTCACACTAGAGAAACTATTCAGTATTTACCCATGTGTGTCCTATTTATTTCACTTAAGAGTGTGTGGCCTCAATATGCATCCATTCAGCTATAAATGTCTCTAGTTTGTTGTTCTTTATGGCTGAGTAGTACTCCATTTTATTAAAAACCCACATCTTTATCTAGTTTCCAGTTGATGGGCACTTGGGCTGTTTCCAAGCTTTAGCTATTACAAACTGTGCTGCTACAAACATGGGTGCACATATATCGCTGTGGTATGATTCTTTTAATTCTGTGGGGAAGATACCCAACATGAATAACTTGGGTCAAATGGGACCTCTAGTCCTAGTTCTTTTTTTTCTTTTGGTACCAGGGATCGAACTCCCAGCAGGCGACAAAACCACTGAGCTAAATCCCTGGCCTAGCCCTAGGTCTTTGAGGTATCTCCGTACTGATTTGCACAGTGGTTGCACCAGCCTGCACTCCCAGCAACAATGAATAACAGTTCCTTTATCCCCACCACTGCATTTGTTATTGGTTGATTTCTTGATAGCAGCCATTCTTTCTGGGGTGAGATGGAATCTCAGTATTGTTTTCATCTGCATCTCTTGAATGACCAGTGATGTTGAGCATTTTTTCATGTATTTATTTGCTGCTTTTACTTCTTTGTCTGAGAAATGTCTGTTCATTTTGGATGCCCATTTTTGAATTGGGTCTTTGAATTTGGGGGGTCTGATTTTTTTCAGTTCTTTATATATTCTAGATAGTAGACCTTTGTCTAAGGTACAGCTGCTAAAAATTTTTTCCCACGTTGTAGGTTGTCTCTTAGCTCTGTTGGTGGTTTCTCTTGAGGTGCAGAAGCTTTTTAATAAGATGAGATCCCAGTTGTTGATTCTTTCTGCTAGTTCCCATGCTACTGAGGTTTTGTTCATAAAGTCTTTTCCTATGCCAATGTCTTCAAGAGTTCTACCTAACTTATCTTCCAGCAAGTTTAGTGTTTTCGGTCTTAATATTTAGATCTTTAATCCACTTTGATCTTAGTTTAGTGCATGGTGATAGGTATGGTTTTAATCTTTTAATCTAGTTTTAATCTTTGGCAAGTTGAAAATCCAGTTTTACCAACACCATTTATTAAATAGGCTATCTTTCCTCCAGTGAAGATGTTTGGCTCCTTTGTCAAAGATGAGATGGCTGAGTGTGTCTGAAGTTGTTTCTGCATCTTCTAATCTATTCCACTGATCCTTGGGTCTGTTTCTTTGCCAGTACCATGCTGTTTTTATCACATTAGCTTTGTAGTATAGTTTCAAGTTGGGGATTGTGATACCCCCTGCCATGTCTCTGTTGCCTAGAATCGCTTCTGCTATTCTAGGTCTCTTCTTGTTCCAAATGAATTTTTGGATTCTTTTCTCTAGTTCGGTGAAGTATATTGTTGGAATTTCAATCGGCATTGCATTAAATCTATAAAGTAGTTTTGGAAGTATGGCCATTTTCAGCTAGTGAATCATTTTATGTCAGTTATATTCATAGCACTCTTTAATTGCCCTTTATATCGTGCTGAAAAATTAAGACTGTTGTTTAGTTTAAATGGAAGAAATTATGTAGGCAGAAACAGTTGATATACTGTATAAATGTAGTTGGGGTGTATTTGGGTTTTTTTGTTTGTTTGGTACTGGGGATCGAACTCGGGACCTTGCGGTTGCAAGGCGGGTGGTGAGTTGGGGTGTATTTGGGTATCAAATTTCTATAGTTTAAGCATCTCAAAATGGTTTTATTTAAAGGTCTTGGTACCTGTGGCCTGATACATACTTATGAAGGTTAAAATGATCTGTTGCATTAAAAAAATGAAGATGTAGGAGCTTCCCTGTAGCCTTACCTCTGGATGGACATGCAGCTCAGATGGATCCCTAAATAACAAATGCAGCTCCTTGCTTATCACTTGTTACATAATTCTTTAAAACTAACCACACATGTATGTTCTCATTTGCATTTTCAGTGGACAGAAGTTATGAAGAACTGCAGTGGCTACTTAATATGATTCAGAATGACCCTGTACCCTATGTGAGGTTAGTTTATGTACTGTAACATTTTACTTTCTGTAAGTCCTGACATGAACTGAATAATCTCAGAAGATTCTATTATGGATGTTTTGCAAATGTAGAAATATGTTACACATTTATTCATGCCCTTTTTGTTCTTTCTGTACTGAGAAGTGCACACAGGGCCTGAGGCCTGCCACTGAGCTACCTCCTCAGCCCTTTCTGAGTTTTATTTATTTATTTATTTATTTTTGGTACTGGGGATCGAACTCAGGTCCTTGCGCTTGCGCAGCAGGCTGCAAAACCACTGAGCTAAATCCCCGGCCCATCTGAGTTTTATTGAGACAAAGTCTTGGTGAATTCCCCAGGCTGGCCTCAGACTGGCCAGTCCCCGCTCAGCCTCTTGTGCAGTGGGGGTTACACGCATACAGCACTTATACTTATTCATGTCCTCTTTTCTGTGATTTAAAAAATTTAATTTGCCTTTGCAAAAACATTTTCAAAATATGTTGTTAATAAACAAAGTTTATTTTCTGTAATTTAAGTATGGTTTCTTTCGTAACTTAAAGGAAAACTCATATAACAGTTGGTAAATACAGAAATACAGATGATCCTCTGTTTAGCCCAAATTATAAAACCCCTGTCGTGGTTGATTTCACTTTTTTTTTTTTTTTGAGACAGGATGTCACTGTGTAGCCCAGGGTGGCCTTGAACTCATGGCAATCCTCCTGCCTCAGCCTCCTGAGTGCTGGGATTACAAGTGTGTGCCACCACACCTGGCTTTCACTATTTTGAAAGTAATTAAAAGCAATATTTTGTGGATCCCATTTGTTTCTATTTTTCTGTCTCATATAAAGTCTCAATTTTTATTAGACTTCAGATTATTTTAAAAGGTAGCATTACATTACCAAACTTTAGGAAAAATTTTTAACATCCCTATTTTTTTGTTTTTTTCAGACAGGGTCTTAGTATGTAGTTCAGGCTGGCCTTGAACTGACTTTTGAACTTGCCTCCCAAGTGCGCACCACCACACCTGGCAAAATCCCAGTCTTGATATGTGTTCTCTTTTGTTTCCCCTTCTAAACATTTCTTTTATTTCTGCTCCTTTCTTACAAAGTAGGATGTTTATAAGGTGTTCAGATAGAATTAAATTTATCATTTCGGTCTCTTCCTTTCTTTGTTCATAATGGATAAGATTTAATTTGGTTTAATATTACGACTTCACAGAAGAGATTTTGTTTTTGAGACAGGGTCTCCCCGTGTTGCCCAGGGTGGCCTTGAGCTCTCAATCCTCCTGCTTCAGCCTCTAGAGTTGTTTAGAAAAGACGTTTAAAGATGAAAAGTGATTTGTAGCCATTTTAAGTAGAAACGAGGATATAGACACAGAGGCCAGCTGCCTGGCTTAGCTCTACATGTAGTCAGTTGGCAGATAATGTTTTAAATGGACATGAACTAGACTATGCCTTCTCTCTGCACTGAGATGTGGGGCCGCAGAAACTACAGTAGGGGTTGCTCTTTGGTGACAGCTTTTTAGGTTGATTCTGTGAGTTCTCGGTTAAGTAACCTTGCATTTCAGAGTGTTAAGAGATGCTTGTTATAAAAATATTCTTTGTACAAAATTTTGTTGTGAAGATTTCATAATTCTTGACTCGTGCTCTAAAGTATATTTTAAACAGTTTGTCCACTGAGGTGAAGCTAGCATGGAGGAGAACATCTCCTGAGCACCATGGTAAAGCGGACAGATATTCAGGAATGACACATGGGTCTGGAGGGTCACGGGAGCCAGGAGGGACAGAAAGTATAAGACAGTGCAGGTAAAGCTGGTCGTGCATCCCTTGTTTATGGCTTATGTGACCAGCACTGGTACCAACACGTGTATTTCAGAGGTGTTCTTTTGAGGTCGTGTATTTGAGGTCTGATTTGAAGACAGGTTTAGCAGACTGTCATCGTTTTGTAAGTTTGTCATTACTGTGTGAGTGGTGTACTGCACAGCCTAAGTAGTAGCTTGGGAATGCTGCTGTGTGGCGGCCCCAGTGCAGTCACAGTCCAAGTGCCTGCTCATTACAGTCTGAGCTGAAAGTCTGTGGAAGGGCACATGTCATAGCTAAGCTTCCAATTTTCCCTAACTGATGCAGTTCATTTATATCACCATTAAGGGAGCTCCAGAGTCATTTAGCACGCTCTTCATGCAGAGTCACAAGAACCCCACATTTGTTGCCGAAAGTTGTCATTGGCAGCAGATGGTGGCAGGAGAAGGTGTTAGCCTACAGGGGCTCTGTCTGTGTGTTCTTAGTGTCTTGGGACTGTTTTGTTGGTTTCTGTACCTTGAACAGGAGCTCTTCTTTTGTGCACATTATTACTCTTTTAAGAATTCATGAAACCACCCTAGAGAAAGGCTGTATTTGGTTGTATTAATGGGATAGACTGCCTAATCTTTAAGACATAATTAAAAGTTTTTGTCTTTCTTAAAATCAGAACCATTTCCTCCCCTGCCCCCAAATACAGGCACTTATTTTTGGTGGGGTTTTGGGGTTTTGGTGTTTTGAAACCAGATCTCGCTATATAGTTCAGGCCGGCCTCAAACTCTTGATGACCCTCCTGCCTCAGCCTCCCAAGTGCTAGGATCACAGGTGTGCACCCCACACCCAGCTCGTCTTTCATTTTGTACCCTAAATTCTTTGTATTGTGAGTTGCTCATAGGAGAGGAACAGTGTGGTTCCTTTCACTCAGTGGCGTGGTCTCATGGTGTTGTGTCCGTTTCCTCCAGAGAACTCAGGTCACCCTCTGTGGCACTGTGTGCTCCTCTGTATAAACACCACAGTCTTCGCCCATGCCGGACATAGGTTGGACATAGGTCTACGTGTAGTATTTCTGTCCTGATTTTTACAGGTTTTTTGTGGGGTTGGGTTTCATGTTTCTCGGGAGAGTAGAGTATTTAGTTTGTAGAAAGTGCGATGGTAAAGATTGGTTCAGATTATGTAGTCAGGCTTTAGAAGACCTATTGTATAGTAGTGACTTGGTTTTTTAAATATATATTGTATTAGTACAGATGAATTTTACAGAATACTAGGTTTCAGTGTATTTTCATACACAAAAATGGTGTATTTCGATGATATTTTCCCTTTGTATCACCTTCCCTTACACATGTACCACCCTTCCCCCTTATTCCTTTCCTCTTGTCTAGTATTCGTTTCCATTCTACTTTCATGTCATCTGGGTTTTTGGGGGGTTTTTTGGTACTGAGGATCGAACTCAGGACCTTGCGCTTGTGAGGCAGGTGCCATAACCACTGAGCTACATCCCTGGCCCTCATCTCGTTTTTAATAGTCCTCATAAAGGGGAAACATGGGATATTTATCTTTCTGAGTCTGACTTATTTCACTAAACATGATCTCTCATTCCATCCATTTTCCTGCAAATGACATAACTTTATTCTTCTTTATAGTTGCATAATACTCCGTGGTGTGTGTGTGTGTGTGTGTGTGAATTTTCTTTATCCATTTCTTTGTTGTTGGTACACAGGCTGGTTCCGTGTCTTGGTTGTTGTGAATTGTGCCACAATAAAATGAGTATGGAGTTATCACTAATACTGATTTTAATTCAGTAAGGTGATTTTAGAAAGCAAATCTACTTTAGTAGAAAAACAAGTGGTAAATATTTAGGATGTAGCATTACATCTTTTGAGATGAAACTAGACATAATGGAAAGTGGAATAGGAAGGAGGAAGTATTGCAAGTTGTTACATATTTCCTAGTGTCTCCACTCCTAACATTCATCAGCAGATAGTGAAACGCATTTATATTTTACTCTTTCAGGCATAAGATTCTAAACATGTTGACCAAGAACCCACCGTTTACAAAAAACACGGAGTCTCCCTTATGCAATGAAGCCCTCGTAGATCAGCTTTGGAAACTCATGAATTCTGGTGAGAATCAATGACGTTTTTTAAAAAATTACATCTGAGAACAGACTTTCAATTCATTCGCACTTGCAAACCTGAGTTCCAGTTCTGTCGTGTTAAAGTAGGCCGCTGCAGCTTCTCGGCGGTGGGCAGGAGGACAGTTGTCAGGCAGACACTCACTTTGTCCCTGGGGTGGCTGCAGAAATGAAAATTTATGTGAAAGTGTTCTGGGCAGTTAGAGAGCTATAAAGAGGAGTCCACAAAGTGTTCCTAGTTATTTAACTTTAGAAGATTACGCTGGAGTGAAAAATGAGTGTCGTTACCTCTGCATCAGAGGAGCGTGTGCTGTGTTCCCATCACACCCTGGGGACCATGCTCTGCTGCAAGCCCAGCTTCAGTTTCCTGCTTCAGCTGTGCAGGCCAGAGGCTGGAGAGCTTGGAGGACCACTCGCTGGGATCTTGGCTCAGTTGTGATGCACCGCGTGACTTTCCTAAGCTCTTCTCGTTTCTCACGCCACCCTGGTAGAGTGGTGATGTCATCGGTATGCTTCTCCGAATTTACATCTCATAGACTATGAGCAGCTGAGATTTAATTGTAGTTTTTTACTTATTTCTCAGTCCGCAGTGAATTTGATGTTGACTCTGCATAGTTAAAAAATTAATTGATTCCTTTTCAAAATGTGGAAGAGAGTGTCGTGGCCACTAAGCAAAGGTCATCAGGTGGGATCGTCACCAGGTGCTGTTGAGGGGTCAGACACGGGTGTGTGCTTGTCTTGTTTCAGAAGCTTTTCAGTAACAGAGTAGCTGTGGTCAGCTAGAGGGAGATTTAGGAAGCTGAAAGCAGTTTGTGAGTGAGGCAGAAATGATGTTGCTGGTATTTGGAAATTCATAAACCAACTCCTAGGAATAATGCTCGTTTTAGAAATGCACCGGGGGACACCAGGCTCCTGGGAGCCGAGGCAGCGTCGGTGAAGAGGGCCACACTCAGGCGCTGGGCTGCCTGGCAGGGCTGCAGCTGGGGGGCTTTTCTGGCACCCTCTGACTCTGCTGTGAGTGCACGAGTGTGCACACACATGCATGTACACACACATGGATGTCACACATGTTCATACATGTCAGACGTTTTGCTGCATTCTTTAGTTTTCCTATATTTGTAACTTCTTAATCCTAGCATTTTGTTTCTAAAAATTTCATAACTTAGAATAATCAAAGGCCTAGTAGGATGAATAGCCTCAGTCACCAAGTACTAAAATCTTAGCACATTTATCACTTTTTCTGTTTCTAAGTATGTGTACTGTACACCAACACATACATATATATACACATACACACACACACAATGTACTCTGTGTGTATGTGTGCATCTTTTGTTTTTTAAAGACAGGGTCTAACTGTTCTAGGCTGACCTTGAACTTGTGGTGATCCTCCTGCCTCAGCCTCTCTGGTGCTGGGATTACAGGCATGCACCACCAGGCCCAATTTATCTTCTTTCCATTGTCATGATCTTCTGAGAGTAAGGGCTAAGCACTCACAATAACATTGTCACATGCCTTTATTCAGACTGCCTCAGTTGTCCCCCCAAATGGTCTTTGTATGCCCATCTGCTTTTTAATCAACAATCCTTCACAGACAGATAGAAAATATTTTTAAAGATAAGCATCTTTTAATTACATAGACAAAGCCTCACTAATTTATTCAGTAATTATTTTGGGAGCCCCCTCTATTTACTACTGTGCTCTGTATTGTGTGTGCGACGATGTTTTCAGTGTTGGTGCTGGGTGACAAGTGACAGATTGAGGAACTGGTAACCTTCAGTCCAGAGGTAGCTGCTGAAACAAACAGCACAAACTGCTTGGGGGCTTGCAGGAGGCAGCTGGGAGCCCTGCTGTGGTCTGGTCAGAGATTGTTCCCGAGGTGATGCTGAGTGGCTCGCTGAGTGGCTCGAGGAACCAGAGGAGTTTGCCGCAGGGAAAGGTGTGGAGGAGGCAGGTTTAAGGGGCTCAGCATCTGGGCCTGGTGGGTCCGCACCCAGTCCTGGGCTGGGAGCTCGTGCTTTAGGCTACAGGCTCTGCTGAGCAGGTGCTGGCACTGGGTCCACTTTTGTTAGCTGAGGCAATAACTTCCTCTCTGGAAGAAATGATTTCCCTTCCCAAAGGAACATATGGCACCATCCTTTTTATACCTTTAAGATACTGAATTCTAGCCCATGAAAATAAGTTAAAACACATATTAAAAATAAAAACCAGGGCCGGGGATTTAGCTCAGTGGTTCCGTTGCCTGCCTCGAAAGCGCAAGGTCCTGAGTTCGATCCCCAGTACCAAAAGAAAAATAAAAAATAAAAAAGTAAAATAAAATAAAAACCAAAGAATTGGATTTTTATGAGCATTTTGTTTATGACAGTGTCGGGCTTGGTGACACATGCTTGTAATCCCAGCACTGTGGGAGGCTGAGGCAGGAGGACCACAAGTGTGAGCTCAGCCTGGGTATCTTAGTGACCTAGTGAGACCCTTCTCAAAAACAGAAGGTTGGGTGTCTAGCTCAGTGCACAGGCCCCAGTACCTCAGGAGGAGGGCAGAAGACATAAGTGATGACTCTGGTATTGCCTGGTTAGGAGAGGTTTCTTTTCTGAGGAGGCACACCTTGGTTGTGGCGATGGTGTCCTCCCTGTACATCATTACAAAGGAAATGTCAGCCTTACTCCCAGGTGGCCCTTCCATGTTTGTCACATTGCTGTAAGAATGCCATCAAATCATCTGTGTCACTGTGCAAGGCTTTAGAAGCTGTTTACTTCATGATTATCTTAGTGTTTGGAAATTTAGAGCAGTGCTCTAGGAGGCAGAAGGAAGAACAATTTCTAATTTAGTTCGATAGGATTTGCCAGATTGCAGGATAGGGAAATCTGGGGGCCGGGGATTTAGCTCAGTGGTTCCGCTGCCTGCCTCGCAAGTGCAAGGACCCAAAAAAATAAACCAAAACAAACAAAAAAAAGAATAAGGAAATACTTTTGGTGGCAACATTAGCTTACCTGTGTAGAATCATGTGAGTGCAGATGCGCTCCGTTCCTGTTGTGTGTGAGGGCAGACCGCCGGGGGCGGGGCGGGGGGGCCCAGCAGCTGTCCCCATCCACAGAGAGGCGGCTGAGCATGGCCCCAGAGCATGGCCTCGAGCGAGAGGTGGCTTCCCGTGTGAAGCCCTCTGGTCACGGGTGCCTCCTTCACACTCCTTGTTTTGGATGTGAAGCCCTGGGCCTCGTCAGGGCCTCTCCTTTCTCCTACGTGGAAGCCTCCACATCTGTCACCTCGCCACAGGGCAGCCCAGCCCACCGTGCCCGGCTCGGGACCCTCACCATGCAGCCGAGTTCCTCGGGGGCAGCCTGCCTGTGCCTGGCGTCCAAGTCACTGCTAGATTATCCTGGATTTACTAATTCTAGTGTTTAATATTTAGGATGTCCAGAATGTGCCGTAGCACCGTCTTCTTTTTTGGCATGTCCTTTTTAAACATTATGTTCTTGTGAAGCCATGGTTCTTAAGTATTTATCAGATTGACTTCTGTTACCGAGAGGAGTTTCCATCTTCTTCCATCTGTGTGTATTAAACTCTCCGGATCGTCCTACGTTCCAGCTGAACCCATAGAGACCGTACAAGCCCAGGCAACAGACCTTGTCAGCCCTTTTGTCTGTGGAGGCAGCGTCTGTGGGGAGCTGTGCTGGGGGAAGGGAAGCGACAGAAGGCTCTGGGGCCAGTGTGCTTGGGGCTGTGGTCAGGTGAAGGATGGCCCCAGACCCAGGCTTCTGGTGGGGAAAACACTCAGAGAAACTGAATCTGCCCGGCCTCTAACTACCTGAAGCTGAATTTCTGCCCAGGCTGCCATCTTCTGCTAGGTACACGTTTACCACCAGTGGATGTCCCTGTGATGTGCTTATTTCTGTTATTAAAAAAAAGATGTAGATGTAGTACAACAATACCCATATAAGAGTGTTAAGGGCCAGGGATGTAACTCAGTGGCACCCCACCTGCCTGGCAAGCGCAAGGTCATGAGTTCAATTCCTGGTACCAGGAAAAAAAAAAGACTGTTAAAAAAATACTTTTCTTCTCTACAGTAAGTCCAAGTTCAGAATTAAGTTTTTTGTTTTTTGGGTTTTTTTGGTACTGGGCATCGAACTCAGGATCTTGCCCTTGCAAGGCAGGAGGCAGAACCACTGAGCTAAATCCTTGGCCCAGAATTATGTTATTTCAAGTAGTTGTGTTTGTTTGTTCTTTCAGTACCCGGGATTGAACCCAGGGCCTTCACACTGAGCTATGTCTCGAGTCCTTTTATTCCTTTTTATCTTGAGACATGGCCTCACTAAAGTAACTAAGTTGTCGAGGCCGGTCTCGAACTTGGAATCCCGCCTCAGCCTTTGGGAGTGGGAGGCCGACAGGTGTGCATCACCACGCCCGGCAGTTGTCTGCATTCTTAGCATATTTAAACCCTGGACGGCTAAACTAGGAGACAGTGAGTGGCAGGGAGAGGGCCTGAGGGCTTGTGGAGCTCTGTTTCCCTAACGGGAAACTGATGAAGAGAATTAAGATGGACAGAATGGGTGAGTGTGGTGTAATTACTGAGGGAAGAACCAAAAGGAAGATTTAAGGCCAGGAAAAACGCTCAGGTTGGAATATTGGGTTTTCAGGTGAGTGTGGCGTAATTACTGAGGGAAGAAGCAAAAGGAAGATTTAAGGCCAGGAAAAACGTTCATGTTGGAATATTGGGTTTTCAGGTGAGTGTGTTGCTCATTTTGTCTGAATGAAGGTGTGCTAATGAGTATCTTTGTTCCTTACTTCCCAGGTACCTCACATGACTGGCGGTTGCGGTGTGGTGCCGTGGACTTGTATTTCACACTCTTCGGCCTCAGCAGACCTTCCTGTCTACCCTTGCCAGAGCTCGGCCTAGTTCTTAACCTAAAGGAAAAGAAAGCTGTCTTGAACCCTACCATAATTCCAGAGGCTGTCTCAGGCAGCCAAGAAGCCTCGAGTAATCCAGGCAGTCACATACACCTGGCTGGATTTCAGAACCCTGTAAGAGCCACGGGCACACGGAAGGTGCAGCGGTATTTCTAGAGCCCTCTGGGGGGTTGGTTAGAGCTGATGGCAAACCCGCTAAACATCTGGCTGACAGCTGTGTGTAACTGGCTGTTGTGTAGTCAGCTGCATCACTGACCTAAGCGTGTGCATTGCCGGCCACTCTCCCCTCCTGTGATCAGAGTGCTAGCTACTGCTCTTGCCATCTTGTCAGGGCATCGAGGCCACACTGTTTGGACACAGCGCTGCCCTTTCAACCTTCCCTCTGTGCAAATCCTAGCCTGTGGCTGATAAATGCTTGTTGAGTGAAGATAAGTAAAAACTGGGTGCATGGTACAGTGCTATGAAACCGGCAGACTTTTTGTAAACAAACTCACAGGATACATGTTAACCATTTCACTATAAAGAAAGTTTTCCAGGGCTGGGGATGTAGCTCGGTGCCGCTGCCGCTGCCTGCCTCGCAAACACAAGGTCCTGAGTTCGATCCCCGGTACCAAAAAAAAAGAAAGTTTTCTAGAAACAGTTTTCTCATTGATGACAAAATGTCTGTGACACATCAAGTTTCATTTTTCACCAATAATTAGACCAGATTACCTGCCTAGCAATTCTCTACTGGTGTTTTTTAACAGGGTTAAAACTAATTTTTTTATAATAATTAATAATGACCATTTTAAAATTTACATATTTGTCTAAATTTTCTGAAACCCAATTATTATAAATGCAAAACATATCCTAGAGTTTAGATAAAAATAAAAAAGCCTTGCACAGATACAAAGTCTAATTAGAGAGCCCTTTCTAATCTAAATATTTCTAAATCTGTAAAAATAAATGTTGATAATTCTTGCCCATGTATGTTAATTTATCCACATTCACCCTTCAAGATATGAGGAGAAAGTAACACAGAGAGATAACGTTCTTTTGGAAAAGCTCTAGAACAGTGGTGGCAAACCTATGGCACGCGTGCCACAGCAGGCTGTTTGTTTTCATTGTAAGCTCTAAAAGGTTCGCCATCACTGCTCTAGAAGTTCACCTGAATATTTCCCTTTTCCCCAGAGAGAACGGGAGACGGACAGGAAAAGGTTAAGTTTTGAAAGCCCATTGCTGATAACCCTTGGTTACTGAGCATGCTCTAATCTGCATGGTCAGAATAGCTCTCAATAGCTCCCGGGTGTCAGCTGCCTTGTGGATCCTAATTTTGGTCTTTAGTATTGCCGCAGGGAGGAACAGCTTGCCAAGGAAGCTCATGTAGTGTGTCCGCTCCTCCTCGGGGTGAAGAGGAGGGCTGGTACACCTCTGGGGTACCCGAGAGCCGGGGCAGACCCTGGAGAAGGAGGAGGATAGCAGTACAGTCAAACTCAACCTCAGAGTAAACGATCCAGCTCAGGCCTGTGTTCTCAGCGCTCTGGAATCTCCCAGTGGTTTCTCCGAGCAGGAATGTGCGGGGCTACCGAGGCCCGGCTGAGGAGCTCCAGCCACTGGCTTCCCTTCTCGCCCATCTCTCCCCTGTTCGGGAAGGAACTGTGCACGTCGCAGTCCCTCCACAGCTCCGCTTCTCACCGCGTAGGAGCAGACTTTAGTTGCCACCTCGACTCAGGGATCTTTGATCAGCTTCCTTGGGAGGCCGCACCACATGGCCTTACTCCTTTTGGACGGTGGCGTGGGGTGTTCCGTGGCTCCCTCCCACCCAGAGCCGGGCGCAGAGATGTGACGGCCCCTCTCTTCTCTCTCCAGTTCTCCAGCTCTCAAGACGAGGAGGAGGTAGACATGGACACCGTTCACGACAGCCAGGCCTTCATCTCCCACCACCTGAGCATGCTGGAGAGGCCGTCCACGCCGGGTAGGGGGCTGCGGCGAGGGGCAGCCTGAGGGTACGCATGTGGGCAGCGGGCACAGTGGGTCATGCCCCTCGTCACAGACGTGAGCCAGCAACAGAAGAGCGTTTCTTCTGGGTTTCTGTTTCATTTTGGTCCTTTTTAAATATTTGGTGTACTGTTGAATTTGTCTTTATAAAATCCACTTATCACATTCCTTATAATAGCTTTAATTTCTTGTTTGTGCACACATGTGGTTATATCTGGTTTATTTTTAATAATGTAACTGTACTTATTTTACATTGTTTTTGCTGAGGTTGGTGCTGCCCGCACAGTATTTTCTCTTGTGCACGCTTGTTCATGTAGTATTTCAGTTGCGAACTTCAGCGTGCTGCTCCCGAGGCTTCATGTTTTCTTGTGGAAACACAGAGACAGTACTGGTGACGCACGCAGTTTGCCTTGTTAATTCCTGTTGCTAAGCGTTTAGGATTGCATCTGTGTGCTTGTTGTGGGTATTGTCCACTGAATATCTTCATGCAAAAGCTCTTGTTCCTTTTGCTGTCCAGTTGTGTTCTTAGAATGAAACCACTAAAAGGTATTCTTGCTGAGATTACTGTTGGCTGCGTGCTGTTACTGTAATGCTTTCTGGTGAGATTGTGCTCGTGTTAAGTTGGAAGCGTTTCTTGACTGCTAAGAGGAGATAAAGTTTTTGATAGGACTTTCAGGAAGCCGTGAAGGAGAGCAGTACAGCGCATCCCTGTGGTGTCGTCCTCCCGCAGGATGCTCCCTGAGCACTAGGCCTGGTCCCCCTCTCCCGCTACACCCTGCACCTAACAGTCTTGACTTTGCTTTCTCTTAATTTCGTTCTGTTGCTTCTCTCTAGTGTACCACATAGGTTTATGATTCTGTATGTTTACTTGCTTTTGATTTTTGCATTTTATGAAAGTGATAATGTGACTTCCTTCTTGCAAATTCAGTAAATTTTTTTCCATTAAGTTTATTGGTACGTTTTAGGTATAAATACAGTTACATTCCTCCTTGGGATCTTGTACCTTTACATGATGCATCTTGGTTCTTATTTTTCCCCCATTCCCCTGTCCTCCCTTCACCCCCTCCACCCTTCCCTGTTTACAAAGACTTTGTTTCCATTTTTTCCTTTTCTCATATTTTCTTCCTTTCCCTTCTTTCCTTTCCCCTGCCCCTCCCACTTCCCCTGCTCCTTTAGACCTTTTCTTCCTGTGACACAATATCAATTATACATTTTGATCCTTATTTACACTTTTAGTTTTTCACACCAGAGAACACGTGTGTCCCATTTATTTCACTTAAGAGTATGGCCTCAATGTGCATCCACTTAGCTATAAATGTCTCTAGTTTCTCTCTTTTTTTTTTTTTGGTACCAGGGATCGAACTCGGGTCCTTGTGCTTGAGGGGCAGGCGGTGGAACCACTGAGCTAAATCCCTGGCCCTAGTTTCTCGTTCTTTATGGCTGAGAAGTTCAATATTATTTTTAAAATTCATATCGATACATAAGGTGTACTTTGTTAACTCTCATTTATCATCCTTATTATCTGCCATAACACTTTTACTGTCCTCAGTATAATGACTTAAAATTCTTACTAACTACAAAATGATAACTTCAGATTTACTTTTGAGTGCATTTTTTGTGATGTGTATTTTTCTTTTCCTCTTCAACCTCTTTCCCTCCTCTTCTTTTCTGTTTTTTACAAATCCCAGTCATACCAGGTCTGTGATTTTTACATCTGAGTGTGGGATTTTTTTTTTTTATTATTCTGTTTAACACATAACATTATGATAAAGTCCCCATTACTCGGGTTGGTTTGCTTTTTGTTTGCTGGCATTTTGTTTGAATTTTATTTATGGGGCCTTGATTGTTTTTTACTGTCCAGTAATCTTAAGAAGAGCTGACAGGATGTGAGAACTGGCCTCAGGTAGAATGTGGGCCTAAGGTGCATTTGGAAACTGATAGGTGAGGAATTCCTGGGCTTTTGTAAGTGACCCTAGCACTTCCACAGCAGACAGGCAGAGGTTACACGGGGTTCCCTCGACGATGCTGACCTCTGAATCCCTGCAATGACATTGCTTATGCTGGCTATGAAACTACTGGTGATGGAACTCTTCTGTACTCCCTAAATTTTGATCTATTTTTCAGTGAATTTTAGAATGGAATTCATCGAGTTTTGGGGGAGCAGGCAAACTTTATGCAAAGTTCCACATAAAAAATAAAACACGTGCAGTGAGTCTGATTTTCGTGTTCAGCTAGCCGTGCAGACTTCTCCCCACGCAGGCTCCTGTCCCCCTCGCTCCGTGTGTGTTGTCCTCAGGTGTGACTTCCAGGACCCACGACAGAGTGCCAAGTCAGATGGAGTCCTTCGTGTTTTTTTTTTTTTGGGTACCGGGGATCGAACTTGGGTCTTTGCCCTTGCGTAGCAGGCGGGTCCTTTGTGTTTTATGATAGTGTTCTTTTTGTTACTGTGGTCTTGCTGTGGTTGAGCTATTCCTGTTTTAAGGCTAACTTGTAAACACCTGTCAGCTTTCTGCTTTTAGAAAACAAAGCACTACATGGCTGTCTTCTCTCTGGTTTGGGTTTCAGGGCTCCCGAAGTTCCGCCCGGCCAGCGCCCGGTCCGCCCTGCTGCCCCCACGTGCACCAGGCTTCGAGGGCACCCCCACCCCGACCCTGAAGCCCCCATGGGCCCTGGACCTCGCACGCAAGGGAGCAGGTACCACTCGCTCACTTGCTCGGGAACTGCCTTTCTGTCCTGGCTCTGTTGTGTTTTGTTTTCCACTGAGGAATAAATTTAACGAACTTCATAGACATTACTTTATTAATTTTAAAAATGCTTAAAAATATCAGTCTTTGGGCCGGGGATTTAGCTCAGTGGTTTCACCACCTGCTACGCAAGCGTGAAGACCTGAGTTCGATCCCTGGTACCAAAAAAAAAAAAATCAGTCTTCGAAATTGCTTATTTTACAATACATTGATTTGTGTTACCTACATTTAAAGACTGTTTTAAAGCTTTTCTATTTCAAAAGTAATGCACTGCTGTTACAGAAAACTTGGAGGTAACAAAAATAAACAAGGAAACATCATTCCTCATTATGCTATTATATGTCACCATTATATTAACATTTTGCTCTTTTCTTACAGTGTTATTTCTAAATATTCTGACAAATGCTAACTTCAATAAAAATCACAAAACCTTATCATTACACCTTTATAAAATACAAAAAGTCAACCACTTATGCCTCAGTGTTTGATGATTCATTTGTTTGATAGAAATTTAACGTATTTCTCTTGTAAGTTAGTCCACACTAATTAGGCTGAAGTTTATGAAGGTGATTTGGTTCAGATGTGTTTGTTAGCTGTTCTGTTTTACATGATCATCTGCTTATTCTGTTCCTCTGTTGCTTACAAAGAGATTATAATCAAATAAAGAATAAACACTGCTGATGAATTACCACGAGACAGAGAGTCAGTCCTCAGGTTTTGAAAGAATGGGGCTTGAGAAACAAGATGATACATAAGCAGTGTCATCTTTAAAGAACAGTTTTTCCAGAAGTCATTAGTTAGACTTTCCCATCCAGGAGCCTCTGGTGAAATTCCCACCAGGGCCAGATGTGTGTAGACCATGCTTTGCCTGAGGCAAACAGAGAAGCGCTCGCTGTGTGTGGACTCAGGCAGCTTGGGGTCGCGGTGGTGGATGGGGTGGCAGCCAAGGAAGGGCCTCACCTGGGAAATGCGCATGGGAGACCCAAGGCTGCTGCTCGTCTCTAGTTCCTCGTCTGCTCTGTGCCTTTGCTCAGAGATTCATGGGATGCGTTTGAGCCAGAGACTTGGGCCTTTATTCCGATCAGTGAGTTCGAATGTCTTGGCTCTTGCTGATTTGTATTCTCTTGCTTTTGCTTTTTGTCTTACTGTGCTGGGGGTTGGACCTAGGGCTTCATGCATGCTAAGCCAGGATCCCACACTGAGCTACACCCTGGGTTCTGTGTTCTCTTGGTTTGAGTTTTATATTTTTCAGCCTTATTATACTTGTTAAAATCATGAATTCCCAACACTTTTAAAGATTAAAAAGCTTGTTGAACTTCAAAGTTCTTGGATATAGTTTGATATAGTTCTGCCTGCCTTCCTTGCCTCTGATGAAATGACTCCTGTCTGGTGTTCTAAGAGTCTGATCAATTCCTGTTCCAAAAAGAATATGAACATATATGTTTGGATTTTCTAAATTTGGCACATGAACCTGTGTAGAAGCAAATTGTGCTTTCCAATGTGCTTTTGTATCATTGTTTAATTTTGCTTCTAAAAACACATTTTCAGGATTTTTTGCAGTCTTTCTTCCCAGTATTGTAGCTCTTATGGCATCTGTGAGAAAATGGGGAGAGAAAGATGGAGCATTAGTGCTGGGGAATAGAAAGCAGGAAAATCTTAGCTTTCGTTGCTGTCCATGTAGGATGCTCTTATACCATGAGGCAAAATGCGTAATAGTTATGTGGGCTGCTCCATCAAACTGTAATTTTGAATATATTCCTTCATTTATCATTTCCTTTAAGTGCATTTATGGTATTCAGTACCTAAGACACTGAGCACATCTTCAGTTCAGCAGCAGTAGTAGAAAACCTTATGTGTATTAATGTTGGAAATTTGAACTTAGTTTTTCATAACCGTTTTTATATTGGATAAATAGCTCACCCGGAGCACCTCCACACAAGTGCTTTAAGCGCCTGCACGAGAGGCCTTCCTCCCAGCACAGTGTTGCCTGAGGGCCGGGACAGTGCCATCCGACAGCCCCAGGAAGGTTCCTGGGGGTTGTGGGTAGAGAAGCCAGCTCCTTTCTCCTGCCTGCACCTGGGAGCTGGTGTCCCTGGGAGGTGGCCACTACTCAGGGCTTGAGAGCTGGGGTCATGAGAGGGACCCCTGTGACCTCTTGCAGTCTGCGGGTTTCAGGGTGAAAGCCACGTGTGGGTTTTGGGGGCCCTGGCCAGCTCATCCAGAGGAGGCCTCTTTTTAGACAGTCTGAGTAAGGCCTGTAAAAATGTTTGCACTAACTGGCCGGATGTGAAGGGATCACACACAAAAACTTGATTTCCAGCTCTTCCTGAAGAAGATGCACCTGCGAGGCCTGTACCTGGGCCTGTGCTTTGCAGTGGCCTCCTGGCTGCATCTGGGAGGCTACTGTGCTGCCCTTGGCCAGGCCGGGAGGGCCAGGAGGGCAGGGTATGAGGGAGAGCTGAGAGCTGCTGAGTGGCCTTCCCACCCTCCCGCCGGGTTTTCCCTCCCAGCAGGTGACAGCGGGGAGTACGTGGGACGTGACCACGTGCGGATGAGTCGTGTTCTCATGATGCGCAGAGGCCGGGTGGCTCCCTCTTCCCTCTGCAGCCTGGGGCCAGCAGGGTGGGCAGCCAGAGGAGGAGAGCCCTGCAGCTGCCTAGCGTAAGGTGGAAGAGGACACAATTCTGACGCTGCAAACTTTTTTTAAAAATTAAAACAATTTTTTTAAAGCTTGGAATCCCTCACTAAAGTTCTTTCTTTTGAAACTCAGTATGAAAACCAGACTTATATTCTTTTTATCCTTAATTTATAGTGATGTAGTTCAGTTTCACTTTTTATAGCAATCTAAAGAATTCAGAGAACAAAGTTCATACCTTCCCTCACAGAAACCTCAGGTTTTGTGTTAACTTTAGACATACACCTAATGTGAATGGAGTTAGTAGAATTGGGATTATTTGCTATTTCTTTTTTTTTTTTTTCAGTACCATGAATTGGACTCAGAACCTTGTACTTGCCAGGCAGGTGTGGCACCATTGAGCTATATCCCTGGCCCTGTCTACCTTTATTAGGTCTTCAGGAAAGACTTTATGTTGGCTAGAACAAAACTGAGTATTTCTTTTGCTCTTTGTGTATAACATGAAATATCAAAGGTACAGTATTTTGAATTATGTAGAGTTCCTCTGATACATCCGCTATCTGGAATAGAAATTTGTATTTCAGGTCACTGGAAGGGCTTTCATTAGTCAAAAAGTGAGTGATTCCTCCTGTCTAGGTGAGCTCGAAGTATCTTACAAATGCCTGAAGGGATATTTGAAATTGTGTTGTGACTGTTTGTGTCCAGGGGCTGGTGATGTCCGCATCTTCTTGATAGAGATGCTGTAGGTGGGAGACCTCCTTACACTACAGTGAAAGCAAACGCATGCGTGTCCCAAATCTGACTGTAAATAGGGTCCACTTGGGAGCAAACTCAGACTTTGTGTTACCTTGGATTAGACCTGGTAAAAGTTTTTTAGGAAAGACAGTGAAAAGGCAAATAAAAACGTGTGCGGCTGTAACGAACAGGAACTGAGAGCCGAGGCTTCGGTGGGGACAGCACAGGCCGGGCTGACTCCTCTGTCCCCGCGCTCCCTGTGTCCGCGCACATTGGCACGCAGTAGGGATGCTGGACGTCACCAGCAAACTTTCTGCATCGAAGAATACGGAGATTTAGCATTTTCACAGGCACTGCCAAATTCCTTAATGTGACCTCTTCACTCAGCACTTTGTTACGGGAAGCTGTGATCTGTCTGACTGGCATATTCACCCCGGTGTCTCCTCTGTGGTTTCAGCTGTGCTTGCCAGGCCCGTATCTTCCCTTTCAAACCACTGTGAAGTAGATCTTAGTGTATTTGTAGTATACTGTGTATCTCTAAAAGGTAGGCATTTTAGAGGCCATAACCATGGTAATAGTATTATACCTGAAGGGGCCGGGGATTAAGTTCAGTGGTGCTGCTGCCTGCCTCGAAAGTGGAAGGTCCTGAGTTCGATCCCTGGTACCAAAAACAAACAGACAAAAAGTATTATACCTAAAGGGTATTTCTAAAGGTAATTCTTTCATACCATTAAATATTTCCTCACAACTCAAACATGAGTGTTATTTTTAACAGTTCCTTTAAGTCTGTCCATGCAAAATCCACATAATAGTTGGCCACTACATCCTTTACAGTGGTACCTCGGTTCCCAAACTTAGTTCTTTTCATGATTCTGGTCACAAACCAAATTGGAGGAGAAGGAGAACCGAATCAGATTTCTCCATAAGGTCAACAGTGAACCTAACCACTAAATTTGATGCAATTTGATTTGTAATTAATGTACCCTAAGGCAAGCAAGCTGTTGGATCTCAGACAAGAGGTGGGGTTCGCTTTTGAAGGGGCTGTCAGTCTTCTTTGCAGGCCTTCTTTGGGAAGGAATACCCCACAAGCACAAGTTTTCCGTCTGGCGCTCCCTCTGCCGGGAACCACAGGTCCAGTAGGGTCCCTTGCTCTTCCAGTCCAGGTTGCTTGGCAGCTATGCAGGATCAGATGGCAACCACGCAGCACAGAAAAGGGCCTCAGACTGCCGAAGGTGCAGACAGTGACCCCTGTACAGCGTTGCAGACATCTGTTGGATTGTTCGTCAGGCTTTGGAGTCTCTTGGACTTCTCGCTGTTACCTGGTTCTGTGTCGTTCGGTGTGGCTCCCTCTGTTTATATTGGGAACTCACCATTTGACTCAAACTGTAACGCAAGTAATCTGTCAGGTTTTTTCTCTTGAAAATGTCTGGGTCCCTGTTCACCTCCCCTTCTGTCTGTTCCTGCTCTTCCCTCTGGCCCTGTTTCCCTCTCCAGCGCCTCCTCACCCCCATCCCTCATCACACCTAGGGCCTAAAAGATGCTAAGCAAGCCTCTACCATTGAGCTGCGCCCCAACCCAAGGGACCAATTACCACAACAAACACAGGCTCTCAAGCCTGCTTTTCTGTGTATTTACGATTTTGCAGTAGTACTAGTGTTGGCTTTGCAGAAAGCAGTCAAGAATATAGAAAAATCTTTTATGAGAATAAAATGTGAATAATCTGGGAGAACAGAAACTTTTCTGTCATTGTTCATTTGTTCTAAAATATTGGAACAGTGTCTGACACAAGGAAGTCTTAACAGCCAATAAATGCCAATTGAATACATGATCTCTTACTAGTTTTCCTGCTTTATTTCTCTCTCCCCCAATCAGTGACCTTCAAATTACCTTTATTTGGACTGAGTTCACCTGACATCCAATTGGAAGAGCAACAGCTATAAAATTGTTACAATACGAGCTTTGTCGGGTGGTTGGTGCTGAGCTGCACACTGGGCACAGAGATGAGAAAGACAGCTCTCAGCCTGAAGGGAGAGGCCCGACTCAGACTGGAGCCCTGCAGTATGTGTGTGGGCATCGTGGGCAAGTTCATCCCTGCCCTTCCTTCCCTCGTCTGTGTTACACTGTGGGAGCAGGGAGGGCCGACTCCTTGTCGTCATTTTAGGGCGCTGTCCTAGAGGAGACGAAGCTGCCCTTGGAATCACTGTGCACCCAACAGTTCCTCCTTCCTGCCCCCCGCCCCCCAGTCTCAGCTCTGCCCTTACTTCCAGGAGAGCCTGCCTCACCCTCTTGCTTCTGACTAGTGAAGTCCTGTGTGCTCCTGTCTCGTGTTTTTTCTTCTTGTTACTCCCATGCACTGAGTTCCTTTCTTCCTTCCTAGGTTGGGAGCTCCGGGAGGGTGGAGATCTGTCCAGTTCATCACTCCTTTCCTTGGGTCTTGTATCATTTTTGATGTTCCTTAGAAGATGTGAAGGGCCAGGGATTTAGCTCAGTGGCACTGTGCCTGCCTTGCAAGCGCAAGGTCCTGAATTTGACCCCTGCTGCTGGGGAAAAAAAATGTGAGACTCAGACAAGAAGTCAGGAAAGGCTTTCCAAGCATAGGGAATGACATTTCACACACTCACATGCACGCGTGCACACTGTTACGGAAGGGCTGGCCTGGAGTGGCCGGAGCAGGAGTAGGAGACGAGGCCAGAAGACCAACTTCTGGACACGCAGTTGTCACTGTGACTTGTGCCGCACTGCAGGGGTTTGAAAAGTCTGGCGATCGGTGCCTGAAACCATGGTTTGGGGGCTGCTTTGGATCAAAATTAGTATTGAGAAGTCACTTTAAAATTTTTTTTTGCTGCATTGATCTCTATGTTAGTGAAGTGTTTTTTGTTTTGTTTTTAGTTTGGATTTAAGCATTTTCTGAAACTGGTGCCCTGAGTTCCAGGGCTTTCTTGGGCCAGTGGTCAGCCAAATCTCGAGTCGCTGACCTTCCCAGCTTGGCTCTCGGTGGGGTCCGTGCAGCAGGGCTTGGTTTCCCAGCTGGAGGTCGCCGACGCTTGGCCTGGCGCTGCTGTGATGCAGGGCACTGGGCTGTAACCTGAAGGCGTTCGGGGCACCCCTGGCCTCACCCTACGAGGCCCAGCAGCCTCTCTCCCCCACCAGTTGTGACAGCCTAAACTGTGCAGATGCTTTAACCTCGTCAGGGCGACGTTGCTTCGGTGTGTGAGAACCAGCGCAGGGCAGCTGCGCCACGCCTGGGTTGGGGGGTAAGAGGAGCTCGTGTCGGCAGAAGCCTCTGAGAGAGGCCACTTGCTTGTCGCCCGTCAGAAATTCTGCCGTTAAAGAGCGACAGAAAAGTCGGGTTTTCACTAAGATCCTGTTGCCAGGACCCGGGAGAGCATATTTACTTGTGTGTGACTGGTTCCCCGGGAAGGAGCTGATTTCATTGGCAATGTGGCTTTAACCTGCGGCCCTAGGCAATTGCTGTCTCCTCACAGCACTTGCTGTATTAGCATCGGATGGTAGCTGGCCATCGGGGTGTGAGAGCCATGGCCCACGGTTCTGCCTTGGGGTCGTGTCCCTTTGCAAACGGAAGTGGCGAGGGCACAGCACTGCCTCAGCTTCCTCCGGCCTCGGCCTCATGCTCGCGCGGGTGGGGCTGACGGGGTCTCTCCTCTGCAGGTAAGGAGCAGGTGCCTCTGGAGATGAGTGCGCACCCCGCGACGGCGGCCCCACTGTCCGCGCTCTCCAAGGAGTCCCCCTCCAAACACAGCGAGCACCACCACCACCACCACCACGAGCACAGGAGGAAGAAGAAGAAGCACAAGCACAAGCACAAGCACAAGCACAAGCACGACAGCAGGGAGAAGGGCAAGGAGCCGTTCGCCTTCTCCAGCCCCGCCAGCGGCAGGTCTGTGCGCTCCCCCTCGCTGTCAGACTGAGCCAGGAGTGCGCATGCGAACGTGTGTGTGCGTGCGTGCGTGCGTGCGTGCGTGCCCTGTCCTCCGGGCGGAAAGTGGGGAGGAGGCGAGGTGTGCTGCTGCCGCCACTAGAGCAGCGCAGCATTTAGACCTTGAATTTTTATTGTTTACAGTCGAGATCTAGTCACGGAAATGTGGTTCACAATCCCGGATAAACTACTTCCTCCCTAGTCTCCTCCTACACACACACACACCACACCTCACCACACACACAAGGCTTCCTCTCCAGCGCCCTCATGCCGAACCAGCAGCACGCTGCATCCCTGGTCTCCGCACGTTCTGCCGGCGTCAGTGAGGGTTGAGAGCCTGTGGTAGACGCGGGCCGTTAGGTTTCCACACGCGCGCCCACCAATTAGTGTGACCGACTTTGCAGAGAGTGCCGTGTAACCCACCCACCCAGAACTACTGACGAGACAGAGGCTCTTCTCCAGGACTCCTCCCTCCCTCCTGCACTAATTTTTGTGTTAACCATAGAAACAGTGTCATAATTTAGGAGCAAAGAATGTATTTCCTTTCACCCTAAAGGAAGGAAATTTTTAGAAGGTTTTTTAAAACTGAATCATTCTTTTCATAGTTCATTTGGTGGTTATGATGGTGGAATTTAGCAGAACTACCAAATCCACAAATTATCTCAAATCAGAACATGTAAATTACGAGTTTTCTTTCGTCTTCCACTAAATATAAATGATGTTCATATATAAAATGTTTTGCTACAAAGTGGACAGTTTACATGCCAAACACATACCCTTTCTAAAACTGGTCTGTGTAACACCAAGTAAGATACTTTAATAAGGTGAGTTTAAACGTCGCTTCTTCCTGAGGACGTGGTTTAGCACTCGTGAGTCACCAGGGGCACCTACGAACACATGTGAAACATTTTGGTTTCATAGTTTAGCTGTTTCTGTGGCTGTATCTTTTATTTCTGAATTTACCACATGCTTTGTTATTTGTTTAACAATTTTTTCATGTGTTTAATTTTTATCATCTCTCTTATCATTGAAAAGATCGACAAAGATTTCTTCCCAGAATACATGTTTCAAAAGGGATCCAATAATTTTGGACTTTTATATGTACTTTTTGTTGTATTTAACTTGTTTAATAAATAACTTTTTTAAACTGACCACTGTGCTTTTGTGTCTTTTGTTACTTTTCTGTGTATGTACATGTGCATATGTGTGTGATACACCTGCCCACGTGGTTTGCACCGAGCTTGGTGAGAAGCTGGGATCGAGCTGGTCTCCAGAGCGAGGATGATTTCAGGAGGCAGCGGTCAGGTGCAGGTCGCTCAGCACAGGAAACAGTATTTTCAGAGTTGTGGCGCAAAGCAAGGACGCAAAGTGCGCCCGGGAATTAGAAAGTGCTGGAGGCCTGAAGTCTCATGCCAAAGGAGCGAGATCAAATGCTGAATGGCCAGTGACAGTTACAGAAAGATTCCAAATTCAGTGAGTGTTGGCCATCTGAAATTACTTTTGGGAGAGGGAATAATTTATATTAGAGTGTGTAGTGATAAGCAGCCATAGAATTCCAAACTTTGGAAATAACCCAGACATGTTCAAAGTAACCCCTTTGTCTGGTAGAAAGTGACAGATGGTAGCAGTGCTGGTGCAGTCTGCCTGTGTCAAGCTGATTGGCTTGGGAGCTGCCCCGGGGATCAGCGGATCTCACTTCCTGGTCATGAAGCTGTAACCTTGGTGCTCCATCTGGTCCCCTTCGCTGCTCTCTAGCCCCCATGAGCTGAGCAGATTTGTTCCACCACACCCTTCACCGTGAGGTTCCTGCCTTGGAGCCTTCAGGTCAGCACTGAGTCCGCTGAAGCCATGAGCCTAATGAGACCACCTCCTTTAACTTGTGGGCGCCAGGTACCATGTGGTGGCAATGGGAGAGCTGACTAGTGTAATACCAAGAAGTTACCCAGAAGTTAGCTTTTCTCTCATTGCTAAGATAAAATACCTGACACCCAAAGTTAAAAGGAAAGGTTTATTTAGCTCACTGTTTGTGGAAGTTTCAGTCCATAATTGGCTGGCTCCAAAGCAGGGTGGCACATGGCAGAGGGGCAACAGTGCATGGCAGCAGAAAGCAGCAAAAGCAACAGGAAACCTTGACAGAATCTTCCTGCCCCTTTTATCCAGACTATGTAGGGCAGGCGGCAGTCACACCCTTAATCCTGGTGCCTCTGGGCTGAGACCCCTCCCATGAAGCACAGTAGATTCAGCCATTTCTGAAATAGCATGAGGCCGGTGGGACATTAAACACAGGCCGTAACACCTAGGAAAATGTAATCACATGTCAAGCATTATACTAGGGCCTGGATGTTATTTCTAAGTTGGATGTTTCTGTCAGATGTTTCTTCTGAGGAAATTTCTTTATGGTGAGCTGTAGATGATTTAAGCTGGGCTCAGCCCAGACAGTGCAAAAATTATTCCTGTTTTTAAAAGGTGATCAGGCACAACCAAGAAACTTTTGTGTGAGTCTCCCCTTTCCTTCCCTGAGGCATTTTTTAAGTTTTCCTTGAAAACAATCACATATATAAATAATTTTGTTACCTCTTCTACTTTCTACACATTTTCTAATTTCTTCTGTGTGCCTTCTTTCTCTGGCACCTGTCTGCACCCCTGCATGCCGTTTTCTCTGCGTGTCACCTTCCTCCCCTGTGCACTGTGGGTTGAGCTTTCACATTTCTAGTTTCTTACAAGTTGAAGTGTTCTCTTTATTTCTTTTGGATGATTCTGAGAGAATGAGAAGCAACTTATATACTGTTAGCGTCTTAGAAACTCCTTAAGATAATTTTGATCAAAAATATCCTTTAAAATCCTTTCCTGGGAAATAACTGGAAAACTCTTTAATTTTCCCATTTCCTTCCATTCAGTTCTTCTAATTGTAATTTTTTACTCTAAATAGAGAATCACTTCAGCTCAAATATACTTCTGCTAAGCAGAACTGTTTTGCAGAGTTCCTAACTCTGGCGCCCTCCACTTTGAGGATGGGCCAGACAAAGGACAGCGAAAAACAGCAGCTTGGCAAGTAAGCACACCAGTGACAGGTCGTGCTGATGGCACTCCTTGAAGTGACAAGAAGGACACTTCTCTGTGGATACAAAACCCAGCCCAGTCCTGAGAACAGCAGCAAATGGAAGCTGAGCCACTCCACAGACTAGCTGACCCTTAATCCTCAAAATTGTTACAGCAGTCCCTGATTTACGAACAAGGTCCCTTCCGGGAGAATGTTCAAAAGTCAGATTCATTTGTAATCCGACAGAGTGAGTCTTCTCCAATACACCTGTGACTCTTATACAGCACACCTGTGAAGCACAATGCGCATGATCGTAAGTCGGGGACTTACCATATAGTTATGAAAAAAAGGAAAGACCGGAAACTCAGGGATAAAAGAGACTAAGGAGATCTCACGATGCACTGTGGTGACCCGGACCGGCTCCTGCGAGGGCAAGACTGTAGTGGAAGAACAAGTGAATCCAAGCACAAAATGAGAATTCCAGGGAATGTCGGGCTTGTAACGTGACCCCGTGTCCTTGTCCACCTCAGCAGGCCGGAGACCCTGTGAGCCTGGCTCTTCCACAAAGTTGGAGTGACTGAACATTTGGAATCGATTCAGGAGATGAAGGCAGCCATGGCAGAACAACCAGAACAAAAGAGGCTTCCAGCGCTGCCATGCGACTGTGGGATGCGTAAGGGGGATGGCGGGGCAGTGTGTCTGTTACTGTGAGAATGTTTTCACAGTTTAAACATTCTCTGTAGTTTTAGATCACACCTTGTGTAAGGGTTTTCTTTTTCTTCACATGCTTGCCAGCATCGCAGTCTTCTCCTTTTGATAACAACCAACCTAGCAAGAGGAAGGCCATGTCTCATGCTTTTGACTTGTATTTCCCTAATGATTAGTAAGGGTGAACATTTTTTCATGTATCTGTTGGCCATAAGCAAGTCTTCTTTTTAAAAAATTATTATTACCTGTCTGCTCTACATAATGACATTCATGTGGGGTGTTCATACAAATGCGTAACACCTGTTAGTTCTTCCCCTAACGCTCACCCTCCTCTCCCTCCCCTTAATCTCTTGGTCTCTTTCCTGTTTGCAAAAGATCTATCTCCCCGTTTCCTACTATCTGTCTCTTATTTTTCTCTTTAATTTATTGATATTTTGGTTTCTCATATAAGAGAAACCATGCAATACAGTATTTAAGCTGTGTGTCTGATTTATTTCACTTAACGTGATGATTTCAAGGTGGATCCATTTACCTACAAATGACTGAAACTTACTCTTTGTGGCTGAGTAGTATTCCATTTTGTATACATGACATGTTTTCTTTTATCCATGCATCTGTTGATGCACATATAGGCCAAGATTTAGCCATTATGAGTTGTGCTGCTATAAACAACTCTCCAGTATTTGTTAGTTTTCTTGATGATGGCCATTCTTCCTAGAGTCAGATGGAATCTCAGTGTTGTTTTCATTTGCATTTCTCTAATGACCAGTGATGCTGAACATTTCTTCACGTATTTATTTGTACTTTTGAGCAGTGTCTCTTCGTTTCAGTTGCCCATTTCTGGACTGGATCTTTTTATTTGGGGGAGGTCTAATTTTTTTAGTTCTTTATATATTCTGGATATTAATCCTCTGAGGAGTAACTGGCAAATTTTTTTCCCATTCTGTAGGTTGTTTCTTTTGCTCTGCAGAAGCTTCTTTTTTTTTTCCCAGTACCTGGAATCGAACTCAGGACCTTGCCCTTGCCAGGCAGGTGCAGTGCCACTGAGCTAAACCCCCGCCCCCCTGCAGAAACTTTTTAATTTGATGTGATCTCATTTTTGATTTTCAGTACTATTTCCTGTGCAACCAGGGTTCTGTTGAGAAAGTCTTTGCCTACACCTATGACTTCAGGAGTTGTACTTATTTTATCTTTCAGCAGATAAAGTGTTTCTATTTTTTTGGTACCGGGGATCGAACTCGGGACCTTGCGCTTGCGCAGCAGGAGGCAAAACCACTGAGCTAAATCCCCGGCCAAGTGTTTCTATTTTAACATTTAGATCATTGATCCATTTTGATTTTAGTTTAGTACATGGTGAGATGTATGGGTCTAGACTCATTCTTTTGTATGTGGATATCCAATTTTGCCAGCACCATGTATTAAAGACTATCTTTCCTCCAGTGTATGTCAAAGATCAAATAATTGAATGTGCCTAGGTTTCTGTTCCATTGATACAGATGGCTGGTTTTGTGCCAGAACCCTACTGTTTTTAATCACTGTTGCTTTATAATATAACTTCAAGTGTGAGACTGTGATGCCTCCGGCTTTGCTCTTGTTACCCAGGATGGCTTTTGCTGTTCTGGTGCTGTTCTGGTTCCATGTGAACTTTAGCATTGCTTTCTCCAGTTCTACAAAGACTGCTGTTGATATTTTGATTGTGATTACACTCAGTCTGTGTATCAGTTTTGGAAGTATGGACATTTTATTCCCTTAAATTCTTTTATTGGTACATTTTAGGAATACAGTACAGTTACTTTCATCATTGGGAACTTGTACCTTTATATGATGTAACCTGGTTCTTATTTTTTCCCCATTCCCCTGCCCTCCCTTCATCCCCTCCACCCCTCCCCATTTACAAAGACTTTGTTTCCATGTTTTCCTTTTCTCATATTTTTTCCTTCCCCTTCTTTCCTTTCAGCTACAGTATGGACATTCTGATAATATTGGTTCTGCCTCTCCAGGGACAGAGGATATCTTTCCATTTTCTGATGTCCTCTTCGATCTTCTTATTCAGAGGACTGTAGTTGTCACTGTACCGGTCTTTACTTTCTTGGTTAGGTTAATTCCTAAGTGTTTAATTTTTCTTGGTGTTATTGTGAATGGTATTTCATTTATTAGTTCTAACATGATGGATAGATGGATGGATAGAGAGTGTTTAGAGTTTTCTTTATGTAAGATCATGTTGGCAACAGTGACAAGTTTATTTCTTCCTTCCTAATTTGGATACTTTCTATTTCTTTCTCTTTAATTGCTCCACAAGGACTTCAAATACTGTGATGAAAAAAATAGCAAGAGTGGGCATCCTTGTCTTGTTCCAGATCTTAGTGGAAGGCTTTCAGATTTCCACCACTGAGTGTAGTATTAGGACGAGCTTCTTATATGTACCCTTTATATACCCCTGAGGCTCATTTGTCGTACTCCTAATTTGCTTGCTAAGAGGTTTATCATGAAAGAATGTTGGATTTTATCTGGTTTTTTGCATGTTAAGATGATCATATGTTTTTTATCCTTCATTCTGCTAATGTTGTATATCACAGATACAGATTTGTGTATGTTAAAGTACCCTTACCTACCAGGGACAACCCATTTGATGATAGTAGGTGATCCTTTTAATATGTTGTTAAATTTGGTTTGCTTATATTTTGTCGAGGATGTTTGCATTATGTTCATCAAGAACATTGTCTGGTACAGTGTACTCTTGAGTTATCACTGGCCTGACATACGAACAACCTGGGTTATGATTAGAATTTTAGTTTTAACTTATGACCAGTCTTTAGTTATGACCCTCCTGCTGGCTGCTTGTGCTTCCAGATGGTCTCAGATACAGATTTAGCCCTTACAGAGTTCTGGAAGGAACATGACAGCATCTTCTCCTGTGTGGGGTTAACTGAGAAATCCCGGGTCAGTGTCTCTCTAAGGACACTGAGATCTGCTGTACACAGGAGAGAGACTTTGAAGGCTGTGTAGAGGATCCTGGGCCTTCACTGACCAACTTGATTTACAGCCAGCCCTCAGGAACGAATTGAGTTTGTAAGTCAAGGATCCACTACATGTTTCTTGTATGACTTCGTCTGACTTTGGAGTTGGGATAATGATGGCTTGTAAAAAGATTTTGGTAGTCTTCCTTCCTTTTCAGTTCTTTAGAAGAGTTTGAGAAGGGTTGGTATTAGTTCTTTAAATATTTATTAAGCAATGAAGCCTTCAGGTCCTGGGTTTCTCTCAGGTGGGAGACAATTACTGATTCAGTCTCCTTACTTGTTACTGATCCATGCAGAAGTTTTTCATATATATATATATATATACATATATATATACACATACATACATATATATATACATATATATACATATATACACATATATATACATATATATACATATATACACATAT